>CATIWJ010121949.1:0-22339 GCA_949640765.1 Croton laevigatus | reverse complement strand
CATTGAAAAACTGTGGCCACTTTACTCTATTTGTTAACAAATTTTACTAACTACCAACATAGAGCTGAGTAGAGTCAGCCGGTATTTTCTTCTGCACAAAATCATCTCTATTTTACTTTTTAAGTATATATACAATCGATTTGAGAGGGAAGGTATATGTTTTTTTCCCGCTTTCTTTTAAAACATTGGACAATTCTCGGCTTCCTCATTGTTCTTCACTTTTCCCGCTGTTTTCTTAGTTAGGGTACAACACTTGGGTCTTTTTTGGGTAAATTACCTGCTGCCATGGGAGTTTTAGGGAGTGTGGGTGGACCTCATTTTTGTTGATGTCAGCTAAAGTAGGTGGAGTTGGTTTTTTTATTTTATTCAAGTGGTCAAATCATCTTTTTATTATTGAATTTTTTATTGTTATGTGTAATGTGGGTGGAGTTAGATATCGTATTTTATTCAAGTAGTCAAATCATATTTTTATTATTGAATTTTTTATTGTTATGTGTAATGATTATATGGAAATGGGTATTTTAGGATAAAAGTAGAGAAATTTTAGTTTCCTTAATTTACGTGTAGAATAGAATCTTTCCTATATTTCGCAAACGGAGGGAGTAGTACTTTTTGAAATTTCATAGTAGTAAATAGCACAATGTTATATTTTTATTCTTTGGTAAAAAAAAATATTTTTAATTCTTAAAATGGTTATATTTTAATTTCTCATCCTTAAAAGGGTCAAATTCATTAAATTTATAAATTATTTATAACATATTTATAAATTGTTTATATTGTATTTATAATTAAAAAGTGGGTAATATAAGTGATTAGCACTTTGTAAAATAGTAAATAATATAATGTTTGAAAAAATAGTAAATAATACATTTCAAATTAAATATACTTATTTACCCTTCTTATTAAATTAATTAGGCAAATAACAAACCCAAATCAGGAAAAAAAAAAAAACGAACCACAATTGCATAATCAATGCAATGAATTTAAAAACTGGCTAAAACATATGCTCTATTTCATAAAAAAGAAACAATAGCCCACTGAGCAAGATCCTAGCTTTCAAAATTTTAATTTTTCCACGTTTACTTTCCTCGCTAACCAAGCAGATAAATTGGCATATAGAAAAGAGAAACCTTTGAGGCTGAACAGGCCGTCTCATAAATTTGAGAGGCCCCGTGCAAAGTATTAAAGTTAGACTTTGGGCCTTATAAAAATTATGATATATATAATTAAAATAAATAAATAACATGTATTTGAGAATGGTTTAGTGGAAAATGCTTAATAATATAAATTGTTTAATTCAGGTTCAAATCTTAGAGCACACATTTAGTAGTATTTTTTCTTAAAATTTTTTCAAATTTGGGCCTCTAAAAAAATGGAGGCCATGTGCAAATGCACAGCTTGCACAGGGCCTCCAACGGGCCTGAGGCTGAAGAAGGTATAGAAGCTTAAAAGGGTGTTTAGGATAAGATTGGAGAGTTGCGGAGATCCTAAAATCTCCCTGTTGGATTGAGATATGCAATGTCAGAAATGAAGGTCAGAAGAAGTTTCAATTGAGTCGAGTTTTCCCCCTTGTTCTTTTGTTTTTGATTTCTAATTGTGTTTGAATTGTATGATTTTCATATTGTGTTGTGATTTTTGGAGAAAAGAGAAATGTTATTGACGGCTAGGGTTTTGAAAAAAAATAAGAGGAGATGTTGTATATGTATTATTTATACACCCTATCTACTGATATATGTGGTATATATATGGTATGTATGATACACATAAAGTATATATACGATATGTATGGTATATATGATACATATATCGGTACATATAACATATATACTAGTATATATATAACATACTTTCTTTTTCTTTTTCAAAACCCTATCTGACATTACAGTTCCTCTCTCATCCAAAAACTACAAGCACAATCAGAAATCCTAGCTTCCATTACACTTTCTCTATCCTTCAAAATCCTCAACTAGATTCTTAAAATAAAGAAGAAAAAGAAGAGAAGTAGCAGCTATATCGGTGGTCTGAAATGTTCTCATCGATGACGTTGCTGGCCGTTTTCTCTTCAGCGATAGAAAGCTAGGTTGAGGAGAAGCAACTACTGCAAGTTTAAGTTTGGGATGTTTGTGAAAATTAGATTGTAAAAGTATAATTGGAGGTTTTTTTTTTATAATATATGCTATTTTCTTCAAGTGAATTTATGTAATATGCTATTTGGCTCGAAATTCCTTAAAAAGTGGTTATTTTGAGATTATATTTAAAAAATACGACCTGTTTTAGAATGTGATAAAATTTAATGGACAATTTATGTGAAAATCCTAAAAATTAAAGATGAAATAGCATCTTGTGGCTAAGGCCCAAAACCTTTTGGAGTATTTCTGCAATGCAAAATACAATAGATGACAGCAAAAAATTGTTTCATCTCAATTAAGTGAGATTTTGTCATTAAGGTCCAAAATTTTATACACTATTTTTTGATCCAAAGAATGGCAAAATTAGCATAATTCCGTTCCAATTCACAACCATGTAACTTATATTCAAATTTGCGCAAATTTTGGACGGAAAAATATTGAAAGAATAGCTAAAAATTATAGGTTCTGACTCTTATGAAAATCCATTACGTAAATATTGAAAGAATAGCTAAAAATTAACTTTTAGTTAATATTTTAAAATATGTAAAATTTACTAAAAATATTCTTCAAAAACTATTATTTATTACAATTACAAAAGCTGAATGGGCTTAAGCCGTTAATTGAGTCCAATTAATTTTTAGGAGAGGATATTTGAGTTATTTGTGTTTTTTTCTCCACTTTCGTGGGGAAAAATATAGATTTTGTGTATGCAATCATTAATTATATAGTAGAATAGTGACGGCACATCATTCGCTGACGTGTCGTAATCAACCAATATAATTAAAATACGTAACATTAATTTCAATTAATTTAAAAAATAATAAATGACTATATTAAATACAACATTAATTATATAATTATTCCTCACGAAGTATGTTCACTTCTCTTTTCATATAATTAAGAAAAAACCTCCAAATCTCATGGGGTCAAACTTGCGGAGAGAAACTTTGTGGTCCTCATCCCATGTTACTGATTGGGTCATTTGGTCTTCCCGAATTAATAGGCTTAGCTCTATTAATTCATCAGCCCAACATGACCCAATATGTGGACTTAAGATTGAATGTATTCAGGCTTAGGCCCAATATATTTGTTTTCTTCCATTTATTTTGGCAAAATTTCTTTTCTTCATTCATTCCACCAATTCTTTATCGTACGAGGAATCTTTATGCAATTTAGTATATGTTTTTTTCTTTTTTCTAAATTAAACAAATATAAAATTGACTAATAACAAAAGGAAAGTTAGATTATTATTTTTTAAATAGAAAATGAAAATTCATCCCATTCTTTATTATGTATAGTATGATAGACCCACCATGAATAATATTTACTCCATTCAATTTACACCAAGAAACCGAAAAAAAAGTTTTAAAAAATTAAATTTTTATCATACACTTTTCACAAAATGCTTCTTTTTCAATGCTATTATCATTCCATTCATAAAAAATATGAGTACATCTCATTACAAATATAAATAAATTAAAAAAAAAAAAAGAAAAATATAATAATAGCATTATTAAACTATGAAAAATTCATATTTAAATTTTCAACGCTCCACTTGGTGATATTCATGAACTACAAATCGACTCTTCTTTGGTCTTTAAACAAGTCTGATTGACAAAAATTCAGACACGAGCTTCATATCATCGTTTCTTCTATACAATAAGCAAACCAAACTCTTATAAAAGATGACCAAACTCCCATGAAAGAATAGTTCACTCACTTCAAAAGTGAGAATAAAAACTTATATTAGAAGGAGAACAATAAAAACATAATATAAAAACATCAAATATACTTAAAAAAATTGATAGATATGAGATTATTTACCAAAGAAATAAGCAAAATAACAATTGGAGGGCTACAATGCTATATTATGGTCGACGGCAGCCCAAAATTTAGGTTTAGAAGAGGAAGAAGTTGAGGGAAAAGGAAAAAAGGAGGCTAGGATTTGGAGAAGAAAGACAAAATGCTTGTGATTTAAGTTCACATATATTAAGTTTAAATTGTATTTTCACATTTAAATTTTAATTTTTATAAAAAGTAAATTTTTCTATAAGAGCATCCATTATGGGTGAGGTGCATAATCTTAATTTGTGAACTCTCTCTCTTTTTTTTTTTTTAAAGTGTGTCAAATAAACTAAATTGACATTGAACAAAAATTAAGTTTTTTTCTTACAACAACGAACCTTAATCTCATTTAGTAGTTCCACAATTTAATTTAAAAACTATAAATTTAATTAGATAAAAATTTATAATATTAAAAATGATTAATTTTATATGTGTTAATAATATTTGAATCTTATTTTCTTAAGCACTATCACATTTTAATTGGCACATATAATGAATTTTAATCTCAATCTCCAATTTTTTTAGATCCCACAAATTAAACTTAAGCACAATTTCTAAAAAAAAAATTAAGCACAATGGATGACACAATACTATTGTGGATTCGCAAAAACAAATTTCTAATACGGAATTTTTAAATTTTTTTTTTTGAAAATAAATCTAACGAGTAAAAGTGCGTTTTATAAAATGATGTTAATGTTTCTTAAATCATAGAGGACGTTTGGTTCGCGCAGGAAAAACAGAATGGAATTAAGAATAGGAGAAAGGAATGAAATCACCATTAATATCTTTACCTGTTTAGATCTGTTTTGGGAACATAATGATTTGCATTTTCATTCCCTTTGTGACTGTTTGGTTTAAAATAGGAAATTAGAAATTTTTTTTATTTTTTTATTTTCACACGAATGACATGTAATCTTAACAATATACATTTAAAATCTATAACTTTTTTTTTTTATTTTTATAAATTGACAAGAAGTATACACATTATTTTAATTTTACACAAATTATATATTGTATTGTATTATATATATTATTTTGGATGTAAAAGTTTGTGCTACAAATTATATTATTCCTATAAAAAAAATTTATTTCTTCAAAGTATATTTTATTTTGCATATTAGAAGAAATATATTTTATTTTTTATTTTATTTTATTTTGTATTATACATTGTTATAGGAAAAAAATAGAAAAATAAAAAAAGAAGGTAAAAAAAGAAAGAAATAAAAGGGAAAAAGAGAAAAAAATAAAATGTAAAAGGAAAAAGGAGAAAAAGAGAGGAGGGAAAAAAGAGTAAGAAAAAGAGGAAGAAAAAAAAATGGAAAAAAAATTATTCGAACAAGTAATAGAGGACAGAAATAAAAATGAAAAATCTTGGGAAATCAATCTAAAAGAGTTTGAGAGAAGTTAAAAATAAAATAAATAAATAAATAAATTGACTCAATAAATATCTATTAAAAAAATTAATCCATTTCATTCTCTTTTTCTTCCTTAATTACCCATACCAAATAGCAATGAATTCTAGAATGATTCTTTGAATGAATACAAACAAAGTTTGCAGGAAAATGGAAATAAATTAAGAAAAGAAAAGGTTGTAGTGAAGTTTGAGAACAAGGTCAAAATATGGCGGCGGCCGACTTGTATACGATACATATTATTATTCTTGTAAAAGGATATTTTAAGTTACCCATTTCATATCATTCACTAATAAGCATATTTGCCCCATCAAAACGTAAGGCCCTACTTGTTACAAGTTGCTATTTTAAGCTTTGTTTAAAAAAAAACAAAAGTGTTGCTATTTTAAACTTCTACGCCTATTTACGTTTCTAATAAACTTTCCTTTTTCACAAAACATTATATCTATAGCTTGTAATTTATTTATTTATTTTTTGACATAGTTACAAGTGGGGAGGAAGAGGGTGAATATGAGAATTTGAACCTAGGCGCTTTGACACCAGGTTAGAGCATTAACCGTTTGGGTCAACCTCATTCCCATAGCTTATAATTTATTTACTTATAACAATAACCTTACTCTAAATTTTCAATTCCCAAATTAGTTTGGAACTGAATAAATGCATTTTGTAATCCAATTCGTAGGTTTTTTTGACTGGTTTCGATACCAAAATTACAACTAAAGAGAATAATTTAATGGTTTTTTTTTAACAGTAGAAATACATCCATTTTGAGATATTTTAATCTTTCCAATAAAAGGAAAGAAAAAATGAGTTTTCTCCAAATAGGTAGGGATAACACATTTTGAATAGGTTCAAATTGGAATTAGTGAATTTGAAGTTAAAATTGGAATACCATTTTTCAATTATTATTTTTCAAAAAATCATAATTGCCCATATTTTTTAGTTTTGGCAAAAAGTTAACTACAACATGAATTTCTTGATTATAATTGTGAAAATTATTTTTTTTTTTTGAGTTTCAAATTGATGTTTTATTAACTTCGTAAATGGATGTTTAGAATATTAGTAATTTATAACAAATTTCAATAAAAAAATGTTAAATTATTGTTATTCTTTACAAATACTATTCCTCCATATATAAGGAATACTCAGCACCGGGCTATCTTTTTGTCCGCAATTAAATTATTACTGGTTAATGAAAGTGAAACCATTTGAACAATCAAAATTCAATTTGATTTCCGTAAAGAAAAATCAATTTGATTTTTTTCACACAATTTAGTCTTAAACTGAAATCATTTCCATTTCCCAAACTATTTAATTTAATTCAGATTTTGTTTCATAATGCTTAAATATCAGAACTCGACAGTTTTAAAATTGGAGAAGAAGATCATATATTAATGTTGGGAGATAAAAATATTACAACCTCTTTTTTAGCGATAAAATATTACAACCTTTTAAATTAGGAGCTACTAGTGAAAATTAGCCGTTCTTGTTCCGTCATATTTGAATAGTAAACCGACATGAGTTCATGTCTTCATGGCCATCTGTTTTAAACATGGAAACTCCAATAATATCAAAGGAGATTCATGTCTCGTATACGGCTAATCTACAGCGACGTCGCACGGAAGGGTGTCCCACGGAAGGGGTAAATTAGGTACGCTAATTAAAAATCTAAGGACAAAACAGACATTCCGTTAACTTTGACGAATGGCGTTTTCTAGTTAGTCAATAGATTTTAGCAAGAAAGTTTACTTTTCCTCAAATCGGACGGTGAATAACCGTCAGTGAGATTGATTATGAATACGACATGTGGTTTTAGGCGGTTTGGTGAAGGCGAAGGTCTATGAACGGTGATGAAGTTTACGGTACAAAAGATACAGATATATAAAAATCATAAAAAAAAAAAAAAAAATCTAGAGAGAAAGTGAAGAGAAACAAAAACCACATCATCATCATCTATATTATATCTATCCTAGCTTCTCGGCCGACCATAAAAGAGGGTCTCTCTCTTCTCCAAAGCTTTAAGAAAATAGAAAGACCCTTCTAGGTCTGGTTTCTATCTTTCCATTTCTATTCTTCTCTGTTTCTCCGTTTCAAGTTTTTTTAGGTGAGCTTTTTTCATTTTTTTAATTGTATTTCATTTCAGCTTCAAGCTAGGGTTTTAGACCTGCTTTTGTTTGATGTATGCTTTGTTTCGATTATTTCATTTAGGGTTTCTTAATTTGTTGCTGGTTGAATTATCGATGTAATTCGTGTTAGTGCTGAACCGTATTTATTTCTTTAAGATTTAAGTGTTTGGTTATGGTTGATTGATTCATATTGGGGATTTTGGATTCTTGTAATTGGTGGGTGTTGTTTAGCTTTTGCATGCCTTTTGAGTGGGATTTTTTTGTATTGGGTATTTGGCTTAAACACTTAGGCGATTGGTTTTGTTATGTTATTGAGCTTAATTTAGTTGGTTGTGTATTTAGGAATTTCTAATTTTCACATATATTTTTTAGTTGTTTTTATCTAATTGGTTGAAGCATGCCTTGCTAATTCGTTTCGTTGATCCTTTGAGCAATAGTTGTATTTCTAATGAGTTTGCCTTTGGGTATGACGAAGAAATTGCACCTTTAAATACCGGTTGCTTCCCTTTGAGACTTTTGCCACTTTTGCTCTCGGAGTAAATATATTTCACAACATCCAGATAGTTCCTGTTATTCACGATATTATTGAAGAGAAATTTGTGTTAATGTGTTGCAATAGTGCTGTTTTGCTTCAATTTTATTGTATTTGGCTGACTGCTATTCTATGTTTGACTGCCATCCTTGTTGGGAATTTGAAATAACAACATTTTATTTTATTTTATTTTATTTTTCTTTTCTAAGACAATCACGAAATGCAGGCTCTCTTTGTGGTATCCTATGGCGAGGCTTCTAGTTCATTCAACAAATATTCCTGCCTTATCTCGTGGTGCAAAACATGTCCAATCTCAAGAATCTGAAACGTCAAGGAGGACTGGCACAAAAATGATGTGTAGTCCACAAACCCAGGTGCTGACATTGAGGGGATACTCGGGCCTTAGAGCTGCAAATTGTTTAGATCAATTGTTAAGGTCTGGACAAGATTTCCACTCCAGGGTTGCAATCACAATGTCCCGCAGACAACAGAAAGCTAAGAGATTTGTTCCTAGGGCTATGTTTGAGCGCTTCACAGAAAAAGCAATAAAAGTAATTATGCTTGCCCAAGAGGAAGCTAGACGTCTTGGTCACAATTTTGTTGGCACAGAGCAAATCCTGTTGGGTCTTATTGGTGAAGGAACCGGCATTGCTGCAAAGGTGCTCAAATCTATGGGAATTAATCTTAAGGATGCTCGTGTAGAGGTAGAGAAGATTATAGGGAGAGGTAGTGGATTTGTTGCAGTGGAGATTCCATTTACTCCTCGTGCAAAGCGTGTGTTGGAGCTATCGTTAGAGGAAGCCCGCCAACTTGGTAGGTTACATTTTTATCCTTCATCCCCAGTCTCCTTTCTACCATGAATTAGGTTTTCAGCAATGCATTGGTCTTGGTTCCAAGCTTTCGAATTTAAATCAAAAAGCTGTAATTTTTTTTTTTGTTAGAAATTTTTATCTTTTAAGGGTTAATATAAGAGTCTGATTATTGTTATTTTAACTTGAAATCCATCTTTCATGCATCTTGCAGGTCACAACTATATTGGATCAGAACACTTACTACTCGGGTTGCTTCGCGAAGGTGAAGGTGTAGCAGCACGTGTTCTTGAGAATTTAGGTGCTGATCCCAGCAACATTCGCACACAGGTAAGGATTCACCGTTTTTACTTGGGTGAACCTAATTGTGTGTGTTTGTTGAATACTTGGTTTGATGTTACGTATTTAAATATAACTCAATGGACTCTTTTATTGTTGTAATTACTAGGTCATTCGCATGGTGGGTGAAAGCACCGAAAATATTCCTGCCCCTGTTGGACCAGGAGGTGGTAGCAATAAGATGCCTACACTTGAAGAGTATGGTACTAATTTGACCAAGTTAGCAGAGGAGGTAAGTGAATACTGATCCTTCCTTTTGTTTGTGCATTAGTTGTCCTCTAGGATTTTTAGTGGATTTCTTTCTACATTCAGGGCAAGCTGGACCCAGTTGTCGGAAGACAGCCACAAATAGAGCGTGTCATCCAAATTTTGGGGCGGAGGACAAAAAATAACCCGTGTCTTATTGGGGAGCCTGGGGTTGGAAAAACAGCAATTGCAGAAGGTCTTGCTCAGCGTATATCAAGTGGTGATGTCCCTGAAACAATTGAGCGAAAGAAGGTGCGTGTTTGTTCATTCTATTGACATGCTTCAGATGTAGATGGATTTTTGTGCTTCTTTGTGCGTTTAGCACTATAAATTAGTTGCTTAATAAAAATGGTCCTGGTATCGGTATTGTTGATTCCATTAATTGAAACTCAAGGATTTATATGTACCTTCTGGTTGAAAGGTGATATGTGGGGTGGGACATTCAGTTATATTAATGTTCTTTTGATCTGCATTTCTTTTGCCTTCTCTCAAAAAATGGAAATGGCTTCTTTGTAACCTAAACATTTGTCTTCAATTTATTTATGCAACATGATGTCTGGGTTGCTCTCTGCAATTTGTAATTCAGTACCAACTGTCGTATGAATCGTCTTTAACACATGCACCCTTGCACTTCTAATGTTTACAGTATTCATAAATTGAGGCATTGGCATGAATATGCCGTGATTGCATTTAACTTGTGTAGGTTATTACCCTGGATATGGGTCTTTTAGTCGCTGGAACTAAGTACCGTGGAGAGTTTGAGGAAAGATTGAAGAAGCTCATGGAAGAAATCAAACAAAGTGATGAAATTATTCTTTTCATTGATGAGGTGCATACCTTAATTGGAGCTGGTGCAGCAGAAGGTGCAATTGATGCTGCTAATATTTTGAAACCAGCTCTGGCTAGGGGTGAATTGCAGGTAAATTTATTATTGTTCTTTTGGGAAAAAAAATTATGAGAATGTCTAGTTTTTATTCGGGTTGGTGCCTATCCTTGCCAATACCTTCTATTATTTTTGTGTTCTTAACTTCTGATTATTGCAGCAGATTCTTCTTTTAGACAAATGATTGGATTTTCCAAACTTAAATCATAATTTTTGTCTCTCTTGAGGTGGTTGAAGTTGCCGTATATGAATTTTCATGCGACTGTAGAAGAGAATTGATCACCACATGGGCCTTGCTGCCTTCTATATCCTTTACGGGTGTGTTGGTATATTACAGTATATGCTTAACTTTTATTTTCCTTTGCAGTGTATTGGTGCTACCACTCTAGATGAATACAGAAAGCACATCGAGAAGGATCCTGCCTTAGAAAGAAGGTTCCAGCCGGTCAAAGTTCCTGAGCCGTCTGTTGATGAAACTATCCAAATTCTGAAAGGACTACGTGAAAGATATGAGATCCACCACAAGCTGCGGTATACAGATGAAGCGCTAGTTGCTGCAGCACAGCTGTCCTATCAGTATATCAGGTTTATGATTCATGAGATAGTTTTCTTATTTTGTAAATTATTAATGTACAGCCCATGTGCAACATGGACTGAAATCCTTGTTCCTGCATTTTGATTGTTAATGTTTGCTTTACCAGGCAAAAGGTTTCTTTAATAACTTATGTTGTTTTTTCACTCTCCATTTAGTGACCGTTTTCTGCCCGATAAGGCAATTGACTTGATTGATGAGGCTGGTTCTCGGGTTCGCCTTCGTCATGCCCAGGTATGTGCTTCTCAGCTATCCTTGGATCACCTCTTACCCTAGTACAAGTTGCTGATGTCTGGTATGTTTTTCAGGTCCCCGAGGAAGCTAGGGAGCTTGAGAAAGAGGTCAGGCAAATTACAAAGATGAAGGATGAAGCTGTTCGCAGCCAAGACTTTGAGAAGGTATTTTATATTTATTTTTGCTGCTTGGGCTTTGGTTTTTATTAATAAGCACTAAATTATCTGTTTTAATTCATTTAGTAGTTGGAGTTTCACGGTAGATTAGAGTCTGAAAGACTCCAACCCTCTCTATCTGCAATATTTCCATCTCCCATTTAGTTTTTCTGCTAGTCTTTTTTAATACATTTCAACTGAATTACACTACATGAAATTCTGTACAGGCTGGGGAATTACGCGACCGTGAAATGGACTTGAAGGCACAAATTGCAGCTGTTGTGGAGAAAGGCAAGGAGATGAGCAAGGCTGAAACTGAGGCAGGGGATGTGGGTCCTGTTGTAAATGAATCAGACATTCAGCACATTGTCTCTGCTTGGACAGGCATTCCTGTAGAGAAAGTATCAACTGATGAATCAGACCGCCTTCTCAAGATGGAAGAGACGTTGCACAAGAGAGTCATTGGTCAGGATGAAGCTGTCAAAGCCATCAGCCGTGCTATTCGCCGTGCCCGTGTTGGGCTAAAGAACCCCAATCGTCCAATTGCTAGCTTCATATTTTCTGGTCCAACTGGTGTAGGAAAGTCAGAATTGGCAAAAGCATTAGCTGCTTACTATTTTGGCTCTGAAGAAGCCATGATCCGACTTGATATGAGTGAATTCATGGAAAGGCACACAGTCTCCAAGCTCATCGGTTCACCTCCTGGTTATGTCGGTTACACTGAGGGTGGGCAGTTAACTGAGGCTGTTCGCCGGCGGCCTTACACTGTAGTTCTCTTTGATGAGATAGAGAAGGCTCATCCTGATGTCTTCAATATGATGCTTCAAATTCTTGAAGATGGACGATTAACTGACAGCAAGGGTAGAACTGTGGATTTCAAGAATACTCTTTTGATAATGACTTCGAATGTTGGAAGCAGTGTCATAGAGAAGGGAGGACGCAGGATGGGATTTGATCTTGATTATGATGAGAAGGATAGCAGTTACAATAGGATTAAGAGCTTAGTGACTGAGGAATTGAAACAGTATTTCAGGCCAGAATTCTTAAATAGGCTGGATGAGATGATTGTTTTCCGTCAGCTCACTAAGCTGGAGGTTAAGGACATTGCTGATATAATGTTGAAGGAGGTGTTCGACAGGCTGAAGGGCAAAGAGATAGAGCTTCAGGTAACAGAGAGATTTAGAGAGAGGGTGGTTGAAGAAGGATATAACCCAAGCTATGGAGCAAGGCCACTGAGAAGAGCTATAATGAGATTACTTGAAGACAGCATGGCTGAGAAAATGCTTGCCGGAGAAATCAAAGAGGGTGACTCAGTTATTGTAGATGTTGATTCTGATGGAAATGTTATAGTCCTCAATGGCAGCAGTGGGTCTCCCGAGTCATTGCCAGATGTATTGTCTATTGTGTAGGCCAAAGGTCGCCTCTTTGCTCTTTACATAGCCGGCAACCTTTGCCTGTGATGCATGGTCTTTAACTTAAATCGGCAAAATGTAGTCATAGGCTGTCTTTGTTAAAAAGGACCACTTCCATAATCCATAGATTTATTGATGGCTGGTTTTGATGGCTGTACTCATATTTCCATTTGGATATTCTAAGTTAGGTGACAGATAGCGGGTTCATGTTATTTTGAGCTAGTTTTTTCATAATAAACAGATAGTCATTGATGAGTTACAGTTAAGGGGTTTTTTAACCTCTTTCTTCTGTGTTATGTAATGGGAAACTGTGATTTCAACCCGCAATACAGCTCTACTCTTAAATAGGTTTTTGACATTTTATTTTTAATGGGGTCGCTATTTCTCAATTGTACTGTAGCATTTGCAATTAAGAATGGCGCCAAATCTGAATGATTGTACATCTGACTGGCACGATAAGTATGCAGGGTTTTGCAGTCATAAAAATCTAAATATATTTTCTATTGATTCACTATAACAATGTATGTACAGAAGTTAGATAGGGTACAGCCCCATCTCCCAAAATCTCTTTTGCACTTGCATGTTGAAGAACAAAAGAAGAAATGCAGAAAAACATGCACTATTCATAATCATTCCACAACTGAGGACTGTTGTTGGGGACTGCTGCTTCCACTTGTCATTTTGAGTGCATCCAATGCTTTTTGTATTTCCATAGTCATAGCACTATCAACGCTCCCTGATGATAGCTTTCTGTGGGATTTTTGCAGATGAAGCTTGAGCGAGCTGCTGCTTAGACCAGCATTCTTCCCACAAATTGGACACACTTTTATTGATGGCTTCCTTTGTTGCCATTCCATTGACACCTTCCCGTGTAATTTTTTGTCCAGTTCCAACAGGCTTCTCGCAAAGCCATCATTCGGCTGAGCTCGTCGATGAACCCGTCTGAGAGTATTCCATGCTTGCAACAGTGTGAAGTTCCTGCATCAACCACAAACGACACATTGGATCAGTCAATGGTCACTCTTTTTTCCATATTCCTACCTGGTAAGTTGGGACTCACTTTCTGAGCATCAAATAAGCGAGAACTAATGTGGCACTTCTGCTCTTCCCTTCAAAGCAATGGACTAACACTCTCCCACCTGTTGACTCTACATGATCAATAAAATCAGAAGCTTCTTCAAAGATACTGCTGATATTTGAATCTTCATTGTCACATACCTGTTTTGAGTCAAAGATCTTAATTAGTAACAAATTCCAGAAATACGCTACGATACAACCTTGTTCAGCATTTATGGATGAGTCCCGTGAAAGTTGTGAGGGAATAAGATCGCTTACTGAATAATTTCGGTACTCAAATATATCAGGATACTGAGTATCTGATTGTCCAATTTCATTGGCACATAAACACAATATATGAGTAATTCCTATATGTTGCAAAGTAAAAATGGATCGAGCAGCCAAGGCCCCACCAATGAACAAGCTATTTGTTATTGATGATGGTTTTTCAGTGTTTGCAGCATCAGAAATCAGTGATATTCTTTCAAGGATGTGTTCTAGTCTGACCTGCGAGTTAATTCAAAATGACGCGATTTCAAACTCAAGAAGGGAAGCAAGAGGAATAGATGTGACCATTTTTCCTGATAGAGTGAACAATATTGCATAGATTTACAAATTGTCCTGCATCTTTATAGTCATGCACACATTAATTTGCAGAGAGCACATACCTTCAACTCATAAGCATCAACAACACAGTTATTGTCATTGCCTTCGAAAAATCCAGTGTTGAAATTGTTCTCTTGACACAGTTTGATGGCGTCAGTCCTCAGCATTTCATTCCATTGTTCCAGTTCTTTATTTGATTCAGTATCAACCTGTGTGCCATGACCAGGGCCAGTAATTAAATATTAATAACACAAAGTTATCTTGTCTATTTCATGCACCGCTCATTATGGTTTTCCTTTGTCGCAACACTTTTTTTGTATTTTTAGACATTAATAACAAAAAATTTTAGAGTTTCAAAGCTGATCTTCTTTCAAATGTGGAAAAACCAAAAGATAAAAATTATCACAAATGAATTCCCAATGGAGGACCCTTGAATACCGACCAGTCCTATTCATGCTCTTCTGTTTTTCCTTCTGTACGGGGAGAGGCATATTGATTAAAAGTAACTACTAAACATATATGAAAACAAAATGATGTTCTGGTTTGCAGCATCTAACAATCAGTTTATATACAAAAGTCTATGACATCTTGTCACCCCTCAACAACAACGTCTGTCAAAAGCAAAGTGTTCCAATTCCATTTGTTCCTCATCTTTGACATTAAAAAAAGTCTCAAGAAAAAGCATGATATCCATCTATTCTCTTGATTACGATTTCTAGCAGAGATATGTTGTGGCATCATTACATCCCAAAATCACAATGGCAAATGTGAAATTCAGTACAGCATTTTAGAGGGCTATTTGATCTGATGTTTCGTTTGGTGGCCAGCTTTTGACATTTCACTTCCAAATAAAAAATTTCCAACTTCAAAGCTTAGAATTTTGGGGGCAGATGCCATAAATATTGCCCCTAGCAAGTACCAGACAGGAAAAAAATCTATATCTCATGCCATTTATGGGTTAGGTTTTTTGGAGCATTTTGTTTGTCTGAGTTGTCTCCTTATAGAAAATCACACTTCGTATCTGCTTTGCTTTGCATGAAAAAAGGAAAGTTATAAAATCCTAAATATATGTGAAATAAGATAATTCAATTCTATCAACAATAACAAGAAAATCCATTTAAAATCATGCTAAGTTTTACTCGATGAAGGGATGGATTACAATTTACAAACGGTCATCAGAAAGGGACATAACTAGAATTACATTTCTATCAGAAAGTATAATTTATATGAAAAAATTCATAGCATAATTAGCATACTAACCTTGGCAGATTTATGAATGTCACGAAGCTTTGTTGTCAAACGAAGGCTATGGAGGGGTTCTCCACTGCCTTTGATCTTTCCGTGCCAGCCTTCTTTGGACATGGGAGAACGAGAGTCTGAATTTTCCTTACTTCCTGAAGATGATGATCTTGGTGCTGTTCTTTGCAATTCTGAATCACTAAAATCTGAATTGTTATCATTAAGGAACCTGTCCTTAGTTGGTGTTGGTGGAGAAGGACAATGACCACACCCATGCAAAGATGACTCAGGAACCACTACATCTTCTTTTTCAAAGTCCCCGGTTTTATATGTAATGTTCAAAAACGCTCGTAATAAGTTATCCAATTTTTGGTGAAGCGTTAGAAGGAATATATGGAAACTTTGAAGATCCCTAAGAGCTGCACGGAATCCACTTCGAAATTCCTGAACAACAGAAGTCATTTCAGTTGGTCGCATATCACTTGTGTTGAGGTCTTCTGAAGACAATCCTAATTTCCCACCAGTTATATCATGTAACAAATCAGAAGAATAACCAGAACTGTTGAGAAGTAACTCGACCAATTTTGGGTAATTTGCCTGGTCATTTGCACGTTTTCCAGCAGGAGGCCTGCGAGGAACACCAGAGTCAATGGCTACAATGCGGGATTTGTAGAGTTCAGAAAATATTGAATCATCTGATGCTTGACTTGTTAGACTCTTGGTACAAGATTTTGGGGATTCTGAGACGTCAGAAAGACCAGATCCCTGTGACACCAGTGCTGACTCATGAGAGCCAAATCTACTATCCACTGAAGTTGACCTCCTTTCTTTCTGAAGAGCTCTAACCACCCTTGGTCGGTATCGGTTAATTGCAGAATCAAAAGCATCTTCCAATTCATTTATGTTAGCAGAGACCAATTGATCAGCCAATAATAAATTTGCTGCATTTCCACGCCATCTGAGTTGCCGGCAAGGCAATCTATCTTCATTTCTGATGACAAGGTCCAACATCAAGACCCTACCAAGAGCTGCTGCAGCTTCCCGTGCAGTTTCATGTGACTCAAATGCAGTGGAACTTTCCAACAAAGGAGAACCATGAATATAACTGCCAAAAAAGGTGGTCTTGACCATTAGAGCAAGGAAATTGACCAAAAATTGATGAATTAGAAGTCTGCATCTGGAAGTTTCAATCAAGATGCTGCCATATCATGGAATATATTGAGTAGATGAGGACAACCCCCTTGTTCCCCTTCTTTTTCCCTCTTCCCTCACAGCAACTAGAGATATAAGGAAAGAGTGGGAAACTAGAGGGAAAGTGAGGGAAAACAGGGAAGTAAGAAAATATGAAGAAAAGAAGAGAATAAGAAGAATCCTGCGGTTTAAGATAGAGAAAAGGATATATAATCATATGTACAAGGATACTTGTCATTATTTTGAAGAAGACCAATTACAGTCTACAACTTCCCCTTTTGCAGTCATTCTGTACTTGCAGTTGACAAAAAGATAGGAAAAAAATGGCTAATCTACAGTGGACCAAAAATTTCTAATTCTCCACTCTGGTTCCGAGAAAATTACCATACTAAACTTGTGTTGAGAAATAAGATTTTAGTTCACCTCATCAGGAGAAGGCATCGGCTAAGTTCAAGAGCTTCCAGAAGTTCTGAACATGTGACCTCACCAATCTCATCTCCTTCTGCAGCTGCAGTAACCCTTGCTTTTTCTGCAGCCTCCTTGATCTGGAGCCACTCTGCGCTGCAATTATGAATGACTCTGGCCTGAATGCATGTTAAAATAAGTAAAATAATCGAGGAAAGAGAAAAATGCAGGCAGGATGATCATAAATAATCAAACTACCAGAATAAAAGGAAATATAACCTGTGGAGTTCTAACTCCTAACCACTTTGCAAATTCGTAGCCAAGACGTTCAGATTGTGTGGCCATCCTTGAAGATGAAAATTTGATGACAGCTGCTGCTTCCTTAGGAAAAGTATCATCATTTCCAGGCTGGTTGAATAAAGCAAAGAAGACGACTCCCCCAGAATTTACAGTTACCTACAAGCACATTACAAAAAAAAACTATGAAAGACCTAATGGAAAGAAATCTCCATATGCAGGCAAAGCACACCATCTTCACAATAATTAAGCATAAAACACAAATGACCAAAGTTTCCAAGTTATTACACAGATATTGAAGTGCTTTCTTATTAATAACCTGATGATCCATCTCCATGCTAACAAATGTGTGTAATTCAGAAACGTTTCAGTGTTCTACAATAAGATCCTAAGATTGGAGCTGATGTTCATAAAAGAAGAATACTGCACTCCGTTGATTTGGAATTCAATTAAATTCTTATTTCCCTTTTTTTTCCCTCTTATTTGAGTTGATGCTCAATACTTATTTACATAGATAACAACTTTCAGATATTTGAGGAAACAAGGAAGCTGAAGATGATGAACAAATGCTGAACTTAAATTAGATCACACACCTCGAGTGCTTTATTCATTTCATCTTCAGATTGCTCAGTGCTACTACTATGTTCAGTGTGGTGGAGTGAAGAGAGCATGTCCCAGGAAAAAGAGCTTGAATCAATGTCCGATACTGCAGCTTTACCAAGCCTTTCCCATAAACTGATATCAGCAGATTGTTCAGGAGCTGGATCACTCTTTGAATCAACAAACAACTCCCTAGCACTGAAACATAAAACAAGTCTAATTTCAACTTTTGATTGTAGTACCAAGGTCTTTCCTGAAATAATCTTTCTTTACTTATTTGACTGTAACAGCTGAGCCAAGTGATCCTTAAATTCCCAAGCTTCACAAGTTTAGTTCAAAATTGTAACCTATAATCCCAATTAATTCACTACTATATAAAAGTTGAGGTGATAATTAACAATTGGTGATCATTACTTAGTTTTATGATAAAAACGGAATGTAATAATGACATAGATAGCAAAAAAGGAAAGGGAAAAAAAAAAATGAAGAAGAAGAGAGAGCAGAATGCAGGACCCAGAGGTCATATTGTCAAGCCTGTGAGGGCGACGAGGGAACCCAGAGGCGTGATGTTTCCCACTTCTCCTACGAACCAACTCCAGCCATTGCGCAAACCGATATGCCGGACCCGATGCTATATCTCCCAACATATACAACACCTACAAAAAAAAATCCGCAATTTCCAAAACAATTAATGCTACTTTCTATTGCATTCATTCCATAAAAAGCTAACTCATCAAATGCGAATTACCCGGGAAGTGACGGTGAGAGGTAAAGGAGGGTCAGGCTCGTCGGATCCCAAGTCCAGCTCCCTCTCTTCTTCTTTTTCCTGCAATGCCCACATACATACACCGCAAAAATCCAATCTTTATAAATGGAATCAATTCCCCAAAAATCCTCCGATCCTCAAGTGTGTATTTAACAATGTGGGGGAGAGGGAAAAAGCGTATGTGGGTGTGATTTCCATATGTATATTGAATGAATACAGAGGTAGCAATAATGATTTTATGCAGTGAGTGAGGGGGAAAAATTAGTTTATTACCTGGGTCTGTGGAATGGTGTTGATGATTGATAAAGAGCTTTCCTTTTGCTCTTTTGCCATACTTTTTATTTTGGTATTTAGGATTTTAAATTTTTTTCCTTTTGAAAAAATAGTGTCTGGTGCTGCAACCAGTTAGAGGAAGTCAAATTAGAGAAACAAAAATTAGGCAAGCAGTTGCTTTATTTTGGTGGCGGTTTTATTTCCCATTGGGATAATTAAAAAAGAAAGAAGGAAATACAGAAAAAAAAAAAAAGAGTAAAGTTTGCCGCTTTTTGGCGATTGATTATTGGACAACAGAGAGAAAAAACTTAATGGGGGAAACAGAGTACTGACAGTAAAGATAAAAGAAGTCTTATGAAAAAGGATAAGAACAGAAGAAGAGGATGGGTAATACGTTAGTTAAGTGCAATAATGGGGTAAGCACACTTGAGTATATGGTCTATATTCTATTGATAGCATATAGCATGCAGGTCTTCCTCATCAATGGGGGCCAAGTTTTCCTGTAGGCGGAAAAAAAAAAACAAATAGGAAAGAAGCTTTCTTTATATATATATAATTGTTTTCAGATTTAGAAATTTGTGGTTTGAGTAGGGTATAAGGTGGCCATGGTCGGTGGTGGGTAATAATAATGTTATTATATTTGGAATTGAGAAAAAACTCACGAGATCCCCTGCCTTGCAAGAAATGTAAATGATGTATCAAAAAAGTTTACAACTTTAAAGTTGTAATCTTTAACTTGCTTATTACAGACTGTATGCAATTTATTAAACACTGAAAATGTAAATGGTTTACTTCAGTGGCAATTCAAAGTTGACTTATAATGGGATATGGATCCTTTTAGACAGCGTATTATTCTCTCAAACACCTTTACTAACTGTAAAATGTTTTAAAGCTCTAAAAGTTAATTAAAAAAGTTAAGCTACTAACTAGTCAACAGAGATTGGATTGTGAAGATCACTCATGTTATCTTTTGAATCATCACTTGTAAAATATTGTCTTTAAATTTGTATCTCTCAAGTTTGCTCATCTATATTGGAAAAATAAATTGATCAATGAGATTATTTTGACATTGAATTTATTTAACATACCAAACATGTCCAGAATCCAATTGTATGGGAAAAGACCCATGGTTCATAAGTAATGATTCTGATAAAAAGAAAGAAGAAATTGAATTTCACATTACTCAAAAAATAAAAATCAATTCAAAGATTCTTACATTGAGTAAGCACATCTCATAAATTCATAATCAAACCCATACAAAGATTCTTGAATCTTAGTGGACAAAATCCCTTTTACTTTTCTTTGCAAAAAACCTAAAATGCTTTAGTGACTATAACACCATCCTATGTACACTACACAAAACATCTCACTGTATATAACAAATTTTAAGCCTCACATTAGAAAATTTCACGTTAGAAAATTTCGGGTAGCGGTTTGGCTTGTAAGAAAGACTTGAATAGCACCAAGGACCTTTCAGGCTGTGAATATGGAACTTCATGAGAAGCTCCTCTAATTGTAGCAAATGATAGCAAATTACTATAAACTCGAGTCCATCCACCAACCTAAACAAACAAATAAACTTCAAATTAGTTTCTACTCTGAGCAATTAATACACCTTAATGATCAAATTATATAATTTAAATTGTTACCTGTTGTCCCGCAAACCAAGCTCTATAAGGAGCATGTATATTGAGTCCTAACTCCTTTGCCAGTCCATGAATAAGGGTACGGCTTCCCGTCAATGGAACAACTGAATCTTGATCTCCACTGTAACATTTAGCTTGTTATAAGCATATTAATGGATATAATTGTAATGATCGTTTAAGAAAAATTTTTAAAGCTCCTAGTTATTTTTAAAGTTCCTAGTTTACCTGTAAACCAGTACTTGAATTCCAGCCTTAACAAGTGATCCCACAATAGAGATTGTGGGTATTTCTAAGTTGAGCAGCTCATAATCAAGAATACTGTGACATAAAAGAAAACTGTAAGATTCAAGAAATTCGAGAAAACTCTTTCTTGATCATGTTTTTTGGCTCAACTTACTTGCTACAAACTTCCCATTTTCGAACTCCAACAAGTTTAGCATGAAAAGCCTTCTGCACATCCTTTCGGTTTAGATAATTTGTGGTTTCATCATCCAAACACACATCTAACCTCTCAGATACTTGCTGCAAATGAAGATTTATAAGATAAAATTCTAAAGAAATATGGAATTAAGACAGTTTGCAAAAATTAAGGACTTGTTTACTTACCTGTGGTCTCAGAACTTTTGATTGTGACAGTACAGAAGGAATACAAACATCAAGAGTAACATCATATTTGTCCACAAATCTGCTAGTTTCAGTGTTAACAAGGCTCATGACGCGCGAACAAATACTCGAAACAGAGTCTCTATAATATTCACTCACATATCTTGAATAGTTACAGGCTGCAGTGAACATTTTGTATGTTGAATCTGATATCAAACCATGTGACCATAAGTATTCAGCTCTTGAGTTCATATCTGTTGCATATTCTAGAACAGGATTTCCAAGCTGCATTACGTGCATTTTTTAATAATCATCATTAGTCATACTTAAATGGATATTAAATATTTAATTGAACAATTTTATTTTTTTCTTTACTTACTGCTATGCCTTTTAAGTGGAATAGTTTATCCTTTTTGTTAATTTCAACCATAAGATTTGCAAGTTGAGGAATATAATAACCTGTAATAAGGGAAATTAAATGAATCAGCAATAATTAAAATTAATTTTTCACTATAATTTGGTAAAAGAAATGGAAAATTTTGAAATTTACCTGCATAACTCTCCCCTGTTATAAACAAGTCTCTATTTCTATACTGAGGAAACTTGTTGAACCAGCGTTGCAAGGAAATAAAATTCTCCCTGGCTTCAGAACACAAAAATCAAAAATCAAGGTATAGTCACCAGAATCTGCCATTAGATCAAGGATGGATGGATGGACGGATTGTAATTCATAAGAGAATAACGATAGTTTATTAGTATATAAAATTGTTGACTTCAAGAGTTAGTTCTGTTTGAATTGTTCGTTGTTTGTTCCTTTATAGTATAGTCTCTAATTGGAGCTAATAGTGCTTGATTCGCTTGCGAAATTTAAAAATGTGCTTTTGATTATTATTCATAACATCCATATATGTTTAATGTTGCTGCAACATATATGCATATGCAT
>CATIWJ010121901.1:0-15088 GCA_949640765.1 Croton laevigatus | reverse complement strand
ATTTATGCTTTATATTAGTTAAAGTATCCACTGAGCGTAATAGCTCAGCAAGTTTGGTTAATCCTGAACTTGTAGGTCTCCGAAAGATGTGAAAAAAACAGGAACTGATAAATAGCAAATGGGCCCGAAGAACTTAGACTGACATATACTGTGAAGATGAAGTCAGCACATGCAAAGTTAGGGTAGATAAAAGAAGAAAAAAAAATACCCTTATTATTGTAATTTAAGTAGACAGGATATGAATTATGTAATGTGACACTTCTTAGTTCGACTGCAAATGGTCGGGGTAAGGGGTGTTACAAACCCGATCAATGCACACCCCTAATATTATATATACACTACCAAAGTGCACCGTTTTACTCTTTACCCACTCTCTTTACTTTCTATCTGGTCTAGAAAGTTCCAGATCTCAATTTCATTTTTCAACTCCTCTCCCTTATCTTTCATCTCTTCGTGAAGAAGCTGCAAAAACCTTCTACTTATTATTAGGAGTATTCATTCGGTAAAACATAAAAATTTTTTAAAAAATCTTTACCAAATAAATAAATATAAATTTTTTTTCCGAATGATTTAACAAATTAAACAATTCTTACGAATTATCTAATTAACCGAATTTAACGAATAATCTTCTAATTTAACGAATTTAACGTTTTTAACGAAATCGAATAGTTAACATTTCAGAACACAATCATAACTAAAGAAGTTTCAACTTTCGCCTACCTTTTAGCGAGAAATCTAGTACAGAATATGTAGAAGAAGGATGAGCTGCTGGTCATGGTGATGTGAGATGGATCACGTGGGTGGCACAAATAGCGATGGTAGGCTGCGGTGCGATCAGAGTAGTGGTGGTGGGTTGGTAGTTGGTGAAGGAAGAGGAAATGAAGGATTTGGTGAGCAGCGGACAAAAAGAAAGAAAGAAGAGAGGCAAAAAAGGAATAAGAAAAAGATGAAAAAATGGCTAACTAGGTTTAGTTTGTTTTTAAACATTTAATTTGTTAAATTGGAGAAAATTTTTCTCCTAACATAAATTTCACGATTTAACAAATTAACGAAATCTCTTGCGATTTAACGAATAACAAAATTTTTTAACGTAAAAAATTTTACAAATTTCACAATTTAACGCTTTTATTTCAGCACCTCTACTCACTAGAAGTTGCATGGTAAATTTGGACACTTCTTTGAAGTTACTTTTAATATTATTTTCCATGGCAGCTTTTTTGTTCTTTTTTTCAAAAAAACCAAAATTAATTTTCTGGCTTTTCCAATAAGCCTTTAAGGTGGCTTCAGATTCTATCCAATATAATCAAATTTTCATGCAATTTTCCTTAATATTTGTTAAATTGGTTGATGAACTCAGCTTTGTTTGAATGTTCCCTATGCTGATTTCGAATTGATTATCTAGAATTGTGCCTTAATGTTGCGAAGTTTAGAGATTTTAGAGCAGGATTATGAATGTATTGGGTTAGAGGCAACTGGCAAATATAAACTTTTACCTGCAATTGCTAGCAATTTGAGTTTACTGAATAAAAAAATATATAAAAATTATGTCTTTAATTTATCAAAACCAAATCTGAGTTTCTTTATATCATTCTAAACAACCTAAGCTTTGCTTGGCTCAAATTGTTTGGTATCATGATCTGTTGATAAACAAGAATATAAGGAATGGAAAAAGCTAAAATAAAAATATAAAATACCAATTTTATGGTATCTATCACTTGCTTGACAAAATGCCACAATGAAAAGTTTTTGAATGAATATATGAATAGTGATTGTATTTGCACTGCAGGCTTTATATTTGGAGTTTTGGTTCCATGAATGGCTAATAATATCTAACATAAGACTATTTAAACTTACTATTAAGAAACAACTCTTCACATGTAAAGGAACAATCACTCACATTGACACACAATTCAAGGATGGTGGGATAAAACATGTCTCTTTTGTTATTATTGCAAAGGAATATGGAGATAAATGGTGGTGCGATAGAAACGACCAATTTTCCAACATTCCAGTCCCTTGGTAATGCCTCTTGATCTCTCTTTGATTCATTTCCTAATTTGAGAATTCTATATGTACTTTTGACATGTTTTCTCATTTGCCAAGTATGACGATGTGTCTTGGGTTTACTGTTTGGAATATGGCATAGGCATGTATGATAACATGCAGCGGGTTTTTGGTTCAAATTTTAGATGTATTATTGTGTGTGAAAATTTCTACTATTGCACAATATAGGATGAAACAGGATAGACAAAGATTGTCAGTTTTGGCAAACAAGCACAAGCACTAATAGGAGAATCTTGCGCGTCATAGACAATGCTAGAAGGATATACTGACAATAAAGTCTTTCCACCATGTATTTCAGCACTGTTAGGAATAAGAAAAACAACTTCCAAGTTTCATTTAATATCAAAGCAACCCAACCTAAAAGATTAGAACTACCAGTGAACAAGATATTTGATGATGATCCTGAACAAGATGTAACAAAACTTTCTGAGGATGTAGGACCTGCAATGCACACAAGAGAACAGCTGGAAAATAGAGAAAGAGATGACACAACTCAGCTTCAAAGGTATATACTCTTTTCTAATTTTTCTGCAAGTTATTTAATACCATAAGTCTATTATTTTAACGACAGTATATATTTTGGTACTTATATTGTTTCAAAACAATTAAAGGAAGAAAATGAAGGCTCATCTTCTTCATATTAACTCTGTTTCACAGTTTTACAAGCAACTTTTTGATTATTTTGCCACTTGCTCTATAAGTGCACTATATCACTTTAATAATACGGCACTATTTTTGTATTTAGTATTGTGTAATTACTGTTGCATGTATATATAGGTAATAATATATAAAAAACACTATACATGTTTTGCTTTCTCCCTACTGTTTCACGTATTTGAAGTTATAAGAACACTCAAATTACTTCATCTTTAGTCATTCCAAAGCAAAGCGGTTAATCCGCTTGTTATAATATTAGTACTAATGTTTAATTTTTATAATGTCAGAAAATGTCTCCACTTTCCTGTTAATTTTCACGTAAACATAGGTTTGCCAGAAAGAGTCAACCACTTGTCCTATCTATCCATTCATCAGCAATGATTTCAAAATATGTTAAGGAGATTTTATTGGCCAATATTGGTTGCAAAATATTTTAATACTATCATATTTGGACCTAATTATATTCATATCAGTTTATTTAACACATGAAAGCCCTAATTAGAAATTTTCATCATCTTGTAACACTGCTTGGGACTAGTATATAAACCATTCCTAATAAATTCCACCGGTAATTCTTAATATTCTTTACTCACTAGTTGATCATTTGCTTAAGTATTTCGATTGCTTGTTTATCTTCAAATCAACAAAAGAAAGGATATAGAAGCTCAAGTTGAATGGAGATACTTCAAATTGAAATGCCAGTTTAGCTGTCGTGAATAGGACCCCACAGCTTCTCACTGCACTGCTCTTACCATCACAGTCAGGACCAAGCACTCCAGGCGTCAAATTCATGTTTGTACCATTATTATAGCTTTCGACTCCTATTGAAAACCTAAACTCAACGTCCTCATCAATCTGAGATAAATTAATCCAAAAGAGAATTAAGTCATTTCCCCCATGGGTTTTCTAGCAAAGATCCATACATACACAGGGCCCATATTTGTCATAACAATAATGTACCGGATTTCGTTCAAGAAAATCGACACAACTAGCATCCGAGAAGCTCTTGCGATTGAAAAAGAATAGCGAGTTGTTGTGAGGAGTCAATTAATTTCATCCCTAATCTTTTATGTACTACTGAAGAAGTGGTAAATGGGTATTGTATAAATGGGTATTGTAAAGTGTCAAATTTGCATTCAAATTTGTTTCTTTTCCTTTTTGTTGTTCCTTTTTGTATGCAGTAATAAAAGTCCATCAATATCAAAGAGGGGAGAGGTTTGGGGGCAGGGGAGGACCGTCTCAAGGGCATGCATTGGCCATGGTCCTCCCAAATCAAAAGATATATATCTATCACTTCAATAATATCTTATGTAGCTTAGATGGCAGGATATTTGAGTTTGGTCTTTAGAATTTGTCTTCAAATCCCATTCGCGACATAATATATGTGTTTTCTTATTTTTTTAAGTTTTTAATGATAAATCCTAATTTTTTTCTATTGTATCCCCTCCAATATTATGTTTTAAGTTCCGTCCTGTTTGCGGCCTAATAAAAAGGCATTAAGGGTCGATTTATTTCTGGGGATTATAAAATAAAAGAAGTGTGTTCATGGCCAATTGTCTTTTCCTTTTCAACTCTTTTCTTCATTGCTGTAAGATTGATATTGTTGCTTGAGGTCCGTTCATTAGTCTCTTCTCTTTCCTTTTGCTAGATTTTGATTGGTTACTAAACACACGAATAGTTGTAATACATAACCCTTTTTTTTTAAAACATATACTACATAACCCTTTTAAGAGTAACAATTACCCATATTTTGTTTTAACCATGACACGATTGTAATTCCTTTGGCAACTAAGAGGGAGGTGTGAATTAGTGGCCAATTAAAAATTTAAGTGCGGAATTTTGGTGGTAAGAATAAGATTTATAGTGGTTCGGCTATAAACTCAAGCCTACATCCACTTCTCCAATTCCTACAGAGGAAATTGGGTTCCACTAATTCAATTGAGTATACAAGGAGGTTTTTCAAGTTCACCTCAAATTTAGTGTTTAAAGATAACACCAAACTTTACAAGAAAGAGTTTATAGATTACTCTCAACTAACACACACACAAAACAAGTTGGATTTAATGATGATCCAACAAACAAAAATTAATTATGAAGATTGATACAGTAAGAGAGGTTGTTGTAAAACTTTAATGCTCAGTTAAATTGCTTCCTTTTAATGGCTGTTTAAAAGGGTATTTATACCCATTTATAAAAAACTAGCCATTTGTACTTTAAAAAAAAAATCAAAGAATCCAAAAACTGTAAAAGTGTCGCAAGCGCGAGCATAGTTGCGCGCGCGACATCTCACACCAACTGCCTCAACGGATAGTAAGAGACTTCTGAATTTTACGGCGGCAATAAATGAACTAGCCGTTGGAGTCTGATAATGAGAGTGGTAGCGAGCGCGATGTCCTTTGCGGGCGCAACATTCACGCGGTTAGGCTTCTAACGTTTAAAAGGTGTGGTGGACGCGAGCGCGACAGTAACAACTACGTTTCTGTCGCGAGCGCGCAAAATTTTTGAAAGGAGCCTGTTTCTCACTAATATAGTTGCGAGCGCATCACAAACATCTTTCTGTTTTGGTCGCGACCGCGATGATCACACTAGTCCATTTCTTTCGATGGTCATGAGTGCGAGCCTAACACTTTTGTTGTAGACGCGAGCGTGATGCAATTTCTGATTGCATACAAATTCTCAAGTATATCTTAGCGAGCGCGAGGCTAACATTGGGAATAGAGTCTTTGATTTTTCTAGCAAGCTTGATCATACATCTTCAATTCTTTTGCCTTTAAGCTTACTAGTATTGCAATTAAACACTTATTGAAACATTAGTAGATCACAATTCAAGTTTATTTTGTCAAATAATCAAAACAAAGAAATTTTAGTACATTAGGCACAACAACGATTCATTAAATAAATAGGTTGACACAATAAGATTCATTTAAAAATCGTGTCATGTTATGTCTGCATATATAATCCGTTTTATAATAGTATGATTAATTTAACCTATATAACCAAATACCACTAATTTTATATTCATTTAACCTATTTCAAATAATTCATCTATCAATCTATATTTCTTTATACAATCCATTTGACCTGTATAATATAAGTATGACAAAAATAGAAATTCATGCATAAATAATTAAATACGTAATTATAGAATGATAATAATTATGATATTGAATTTTGAAAAATAGGTTAAAAAAATCTAGTAAGAATAAGATAAATAAAGTTATTAATATTGTTAGGGAGGATTACAAGAAAAAATTGCAACAATGGCGCTAATTTTGAAATTTATTACATTAGATTTTTTGAAAAACTCAAGTGTTGAATAGTCAAAAAATTTAAGGAAAGACCAAATAGTTAAAACATGTTGTATATTTAAATTTAATATCACAATTTATTTTTCATAAAAGTATTTTCATCTCTAAAATAATAGGGATGAACCTCAAATTTTACAGTTGAAGGGAATAATTTTTATTTTCTCAAAAAAATGTTATTAATAGTGCTACCAACTTGATAGAAAAAAATAAATATGTTTTTCATGTAGATTTAGTTAAATTTTTTCAGAAGAATTAATTAGAATGAAATTATTTTCACCATTTTTTTATTGTTTTTATTGTTCTTTATATATATCAGTCAATAAAAATATAATATATTAATAACAAAAATACTTTAATTTTTTTAAAATGAAATAAAATACTACTATAATTTACAAAAATATAATAGTAATTTTATTTTTATTAAAATGGTATAATGAAATAAATTAATATTTTTTTAAAAATAAAGATAAATTAAGTACTTCCTTCGTGACTTTTTTTATCTTGTGTTTGACTCACTAATAGTATATCTGTTTAAACCATAATTTTAATTTTAGATTTGATTTAAAATTTTAAATTCAATTGTAATTGGGTTTAGATTTTGGGTCAAGTTGTAGGGTCAAGTTGTATTGCGTTTGGAACTAGTTTAATACCTTTATTGTATCTAAAGCCCATTTGTATGTTAAGGAGTTTATGTTAAAACCTTAAGTTAGTTTAAATTCAAATTAAGATGGACAGGGCAGGGGAAAAAAAAAAAAGAGTCGAGGCTACAAGAGACTTCCAAAGGAGTCAAACACGTTAGAAGTAAAGCGCGCAAAATAGGAACGTGAAGGATGTATATAAGAGTTACCTATGGAGTGCTAAGCAGTCATTTAGATTTGGCTGGATAATTCTATGTAACAGTTTGTAAGATACACAGTCAATTAATCAAACAATTACTTAAATCTATTCAAACTCTCAATATAAAATACAGACTATAATTGTCGTACTTGTATCTGCTGGTTTACAAGTTCAATTCCATTTCATCTTTGTCAGATCAAAAGCGTGCATAGGTATGTTTGGATTAACTTTTATTGCAATCATTTATCTCTATTAACTTCCAAATCTAGAATAAGATTTTTACGTCTATTTTTTTTCCTGTCGATCAAATCCTAGAAGGAAAAAAACCAAAGCATTGAGTTTGGTTAATAACATAATTCAATATAATCTAACATATGCACATTCTTTGGAATTCAATGAGAAGCGTTAACACACAGTCCAAGAAGTCAGAATTGGGCGTGATACTATTTACAGTTGGTGTACTTATATACTTATCACGCTCACTAACTGCACACACTCAAGCTGTTAGTCAGCCAAAAATTTGAACCGCTTTTAGCCAAAATCGGTTAAAATTCATCAACAATATCATTTTTAATTAATATCAAAATGTTTCAAAAAAAAAAATAGCAAAATGCTATAAAATATGAAATCAAGTATTTTTTTTTCCATACTATATATCAATATTTATCCAATAGTGCAATCACTACAAATATTTCAAAGAAGGAAACAAAATCTTCCATTAAAAAAACAAAAAGGTAAATAAATAATTCTGCATTAAATAATATTCCCAACAAAAAAAGATACACTCTACATTAAATAATTATAAAATAATAAAGTGGGAATATATCTGTAACAAGGAGCCAGACAACGTGTCCAACAACATCCTCAAGTTCACTGTTCCAGCATCATTCTACTAAACGCCAAGTAAGCATTATCTGTATCATACCATATCAATAAGAGGAATCAAACGTTCGGATTAACACTCCTTTCCAAAGTGAAAACCTCGGATTAAGGCACGACTAATTTAATGATTTTTTTATTTCAAATTTTTGTCACTAAATCACTGGGTATATTCTGATTTTCAGCCAAGCTTATAATACGACAGCTTTTTAATTTTTTTTCCCCAATCTATTTATATAATTTAACATATAAATTTTGCATCAAAATCAAATTCTCTGACATAGTGATAGTATAATACTATGTACTTTATTTTCAAAAATTTACGTGTTTTTCTTTTTTTTGTGTTAAAAGATCAATAATATTTCCCTCTCAAAAAATGAATAATTCTATTATTTTGAGATAAAAAATGTTAGTATAATTATAACGAGAAATTATAATTAAAAAAATTCTAATTTAGAACGCATGTGTTCATGAACCGTTTAATTATGTATTTGGTCTAGGATTAAATTACAGCTAATTTTTTTTTTTTTTTTGGTCAAATATCTTTTTACTATAGAAACCCCCCACTGTGGATGCAGTGTTTTTTTTTTGTCCATTTGCTCTCTTCTGTTGCTTACTTCCATCATCACTAGCTCAGCTTCCCTTTTATATAGCGACCTTGGTAAAGCAAATTTTACTCCTTACAACATAGAAACCAACACCTTCCTCAACCTTTGTACTCATCCAAAACAATGGATGTCGTGTCCACAATCCTTCCGAGTCTTCAAGCAGTGCCGTATGCAACTCCTGCGGCTGTTGGTGGTGTGTTCTTCTCCATGTTCTTTCTGAAAAAACTGATGTATGATCAAAAGAAAAGAAATGCTGGGCTTCCTTCTGTACCAGGTACTCTGTTTTTTTATTATTTATTATCGTTTGTTTGATTTGACTGAGTTGTTTTTTTTCCCCAAAGAATCGGATTCGAATGATGAAATTGAATTGATACAGAGGTTCCAGGATTGCCAGTGATAGGGAATCTGCTGCAAATGAAGGAGAAAAAACCCCATAAGACTTTTGCTAGATGGGCTGAAACCTATGGTCCTATTTATTCGATTAAAACTGGTTCTTCTACTGTTATTGTTGTTAATTCAACTGATCTTGCTAAAGAGGTTTGATTTTTGCCTTTTTGCTTAGTGGGTTTTTATGGCTTTTTAGTTTTCACCAATCGAAACTTGAAAGCTTCTATCTTTACTCTCTATTTTGTGACCGGTCAATTTCAAATATGAGAAAATGACTAGTGTTATTAAGGAATAAAATAATGTTCTGCTTTTGGATAATTACGAAATTTACAGTAACGTCGCTTGTTTGGCTGGCTTTAAGGTGTCTTTTTTGTTGTTTGCTTCTTAGTTTAATTTCTTGTGCTACTGTTCTGATTTTGTTTTCAGTATCTGACATGAAATCATGCTGGTTCTTTGGAATTTTATACTTTCTGTTCCTAATATTTGTTCTTTGATAAAGAAAGATGCATTTTTTTTTCCCTGAAATTTAATTTCTGGTATCAAAATACTATTTTCACATGTATAAAATAATACAACGTTTGATGGTTCACAGTTCACTATATCTAGTTCAGATTTTTTTAGGGTATTGCTTGATCCTATCCAGCAAGATTCAGATTTCTTTTACAAGTATATAATTGTATTATGCATGAAAATCTGATCTATGGTTCTGCTATTTAATTTAATTTCTAGAAGATATTTTATTAATCATTTCGTCCACAGTAGAACTAGTTCACACTATAAAAAGGTGATAGGTAGACAACAGAATCTTTATTTGTTTAGTAATGGAATCAATAGCTTGCTCCGTTGCTGTTTTCATTCATGTGTTTTTGTTTTAATTTTGTAAAGAAAACAACAAATTTATGGAAGATTTAAATTTTCCTGATAATTTCAGGCCATGGTGACTAGATTTTCGTCCATCTCAACAAGGAAACTATCAAAAGCTTTGACTGTGCTTACCCAGAATAAATGTATGGTTGCTACAAGTGATTATGATGATTTTCACAAGACCGTAAAACGTTGTATTCTTACAAATGTTTTGGGACCAAATGCTCAGGTTGGCTGCAAAGACTACTTATTTTCCTCTATTTATTTATATCTTGAAAAAGGTTTTATGTTTGAAATTGTTTTGCTCAAATTTGTTTTCCATTGATTTGTAGAGGCGACACCGGTGCCACAGGGATGCCATGGTTGATAATGTTTCGAGCCGGTTTCTTGCTCATTCAAAGAACCATCCTTATGAAGCAGTAGATTTCAGAGAAGTGTTTGAGTCTGAACTTTTTGGGGTATCACTGAAAGAAGTGAGTTCCTCGAATAGCGAAGAGTAAGCTGTCTTTTATTGTACAAAAAATGGGTGGATAGGATTTAAAAAAATGTATTGAAATTTGCAGGCATTTGGAAATGATGTGCAATCCATTTATGTCGATGATCTTGGAACCACTTTGTCAAGATATGAGATTTTTCAAGTGTTAGTGCTTGATCCTATGGAGGGTGCAATTGATGTTGATTGGAGGGATTTTTTCCCGTATTTGAGATGGATTCCTAATAGGAGCTGGGAAATTAAAATCGAAAAAATGCATATGCACAGGACTGCGGTGATGAATGCTCTTATTAAGGAGCAAAAGAAGCGAATTGCTTCGGGGGAGGTGTTCTTTCTTTGCCTTGAGCTTGAAAGTGAAAAACGTTTTTTCTGTTTTTTTCCTGAAACTAATTCATAGTTTTGTAATTTGGTTTAAATTTGCTACAGGAAATAAATTGTTTTCTCAACTACTTGCTATCGGAAGGCACACTTACGGATCAGCAAATCAGCATGCTGGTTTGGGAGTTGATCATTGAGGCGTCAGATACAGTTATGGTGGCCACAGAATGGGCGATGTATGAACTCGCAAAGAACCCAAAACACCAGGTTGTTTCAGTTCTATATACATTTCTTTGAAAATGTGGGAAATAATTGTTTGTAGAACCGTATATTTACTCCTGCTTTACATGACAGGATCGGCTGTTTCAAGAAATCCAAAACGTATGCGGGTCTGAAAAGGTTAGAGAGGAGCACTTTAATCAATTGCCATTCTTGAATGCTGTTTTCCATGAAACTATCAGGAAATACAGTCCGGCCCCTGTTGTACCGTTGCGATATGTGCATGAAGATACAGAAATAGGTGGTTACTACATTCCTGCTGGAAGAGAGGTCAGCAAAATTTCATTTTTCAATAAAAGTATTGATGTTGAGTAGCAAAATCTAAGCTCAAAATTTGCCCAATGTAGATTGCTATTAATATTTATGGATGTAATATGGACAAAAACCATTGGCAAAATCCTGAAGAATGGGAGCCAGAGAGATTTCTGAATGGAAAATATGATCTTATGGACTTGCACAAGACTATGGCTTTCGGATCTGGAAAGAGAGTTTGCGCAGGTGCTCTTCAGGCATCGTTGATAGGTTGTGCAACCATTGGCAGACTGGTGCAAGAATTTGAATGGAGATTGAAAGATGGAGAGGAAGAAAATGTTGACATTGTTGGACTGACTACTCGGAAGCTTCAACCTTTGCATGTCAGGATGAAACCAAGAACTAGCGTGTAAGTTTAGGCTTTTATCATATCATTTTGTATTCGGACTCTGCACCTTCTCTCTTGTTTGTAGAAGCAATAGCTCTTTGGAAAATAATTTTAAATTAGGTCTTTTGTTTTGACTTGTCATATATGATTTTAAGTTCTCTAAAATAATTGATTTCGTTCTGAGTTTATTAGATAAATAAACCAAAATAATATGATATTATTGACAAAATAATTGAAAAAAAAAAGGATGAAAGAAGTATTAATTGATTGTAATTGGTCAACTGATTTGTAATTAGTATGTGGTTTTTATTTGTAGCTTTTTGCGTTTTTTTTTATTGTTTTGACTCAACTGCATTTGTTTTTTTCATTGCTTCTCTGCAAAAGCGTGCGTTATATATTACTTCGGTTAAAAATATAATACTTTACTTAAGGGGATATATGGGGCTTATAATACTATAAGAATGATAAGTTTAACAAATTGTATAATATTGTCATTTTTTTATAAGCTGATTCTAATTCATTATAGCCTAAATTAATAATAATTAATAGATTTAACGAATTGATTAAGGGGTTTTGACATAAATAATCGACATAAGTTTTACTGCATGTTCAAAAAAAATCACTTCATAAATTTATAAACCATATTTTCAAAATAATTTTCAATATAACAACTTTTAAATAATTCAAAATATAACTAATTTTTAATTATAAATACAATATAAATAATTTATAAATATACTATAAACAATTCACAAATAAAAACGAATATCATCATTTTAAGAATTAAAATCTAAAATATCTGACACTTTTAAGAAAATAAAAATGTTAAAAAACTCTTTTCATGAACTAAAAATATAATTATAATTAGGTTAAAAGTTATTTTTAGACTTAAAAATTAAATTTTTTTTTTATATAATCAAAAAAAAATTAAGTTTTTTTTTTATTACTATTTCATTGATTAGCCATAATTGACTAATAGCTCATGTGTTCTCAACATTCTCTAATCTGCTGTGGAATTGAATTGCTGGTCTATGGGAGTGTTGAGTTTTATGAATGAATTGGGGGTCGATGGGAAAGTCGATGGTTGAATAAGGTTTCTTTATTGGGTTTAGAACTGTCGAAATTAAATTAGTAAAAATAAATATACGTAGCCAGTATGCATCAAGTTATTTCTAACTTTTTATTTAAAATAATATTTTAATAATATGAAATTTTATACTGAATATTAGATCTTTAATAGTACCTCAATCTATAATTTATATTTTAAATTTAATTAAGTAATTAAATTTAGATCATATTTATATTATTTTAATTATTAATTAATTAAATTTAAATCTTATAATTTATTAATTAAATTCAAATTACATTCTAATAAGGAATATTAAAATTGGAGATGTGAAGATTCGAACCCTAACAATTGGGTCTTAACATAAATGTATTTTCTCATATATATATATATATATATATATATATATATATGGGGTTTTCGGTTTGATTCTCAGACACTCAAAACTGAACATCGATCGAAAACATTCAGTTTTCAAGTCTTTACATCTACAGACAGAATCGAACTATTTAGTTAATCGATTTTCGATTCGGTTATCGGATCAGTTTCGATTTATTATGCTCATCAGTAATTTTACTTTCCTTTTCTTTTTTTTTTTCTTTTTTAATTTTATAGAATAGTTATAATTATAATTATAATTTTTCTTTCACTTATTTCATATTATTAACTTCGGAATAAATGAGATCGCCAAAAGTCATTCTTGGACATATCCACATGACATATGTGAAATTATATGTTTACTGGAACTTATAAAGAAACTAAACGTATCGAGGACCTAGCATAGAAGACATGCCTTGTGTTGTGCCAACTTTTGAAGAGCGTAAACTATCATCTGAGGATGCCACTTGAAAATATGCAACTTCAGTGCAAAATTGGAACCACCATAACAGATAGAACTATTTTCAGTTATAGCAGTGCTTTTCAAATATTTTTTATCATATGTTTGGAGACTAACACCTAGTTCCAGCATAGTAATCTTCAATATATTTGTTCTAAGCTTCATGGCATAAAAGTATGCTAGGCCTTCTTCGCTGTTTACCAAAATAGCGCATAAAACCCGATCCAAACCTACTCCTCTTCCTGTACCAAAACGGAGTTTTGCTACAGTTTCACTCCATATAAAATGGTATGGAGTTTTTGAGTGAAATTGATAAATGAGGTTAAAGTTAAAAAATAATATAATATTAATGAAAGAAAAATATATAAACAAATATTCCTTTTTTTTTTTTTTGAAAAAATGGTGCAGAAAGTTAGAGATGATATTACCCCATTTTAGTATTTTGCACCAAAATAGTGCAAAAAATGATAAAAACTATTAGAGATGGCCTTAAATAATCAAAAATATAAAATGCATTAGTTTCGAGCTCTCCAAATATAAATTTTTTGTTTTGCTCTTGAGTACATCAAAATTTTCTTATGTGAGAAAATAAGAAATATAAATTCTTGAAAAATTGAAAATTTTGGTCAGATAAAAAATCAATTCTTCAAATAGGACAACATTTGAGATTTTCGGCAATTTCTGCTCACCGCCAAAGAAAATGATCACCAAAAATGAAAGTTCTGGTCTTCATACAAAAACAAATCAATATAATCGAATTTTCCTTCAAGAAAAATGTAATATAAACACATAAAAAACGACCTAAAACAATAAAACCCTATGAAAGGATAAAACTCACACTCAAAATTAGTTTATATTGTTTCTACTTGTAGCTTGGCTTGTTTCGATTGTTTTGCCTTACATTACATGATGCAAATTTTGCAAATTGATGTTGTGGCTGTTGATTTTATTGAATTCAACGTGTCAACTAGGTTATGCAATGATCTTTTTATTAGGGTCTTGTGTTTAGGTGGTGTTTAGCTATCCAGTTAGAGTTTGGCTAATTTGGGATGACAAACGCAAATATCGGTTCGAACCTGCTGTGGCCGAACCTACCATATATATACAATACTATTTTTTTTACAATATACAATATACTATACAAACCGATGCCAAGAAGAGGGTTCAAAATTTATATTTGTTGAGAAAGTGATAGCCACTGTTAACAGTACAGGCTTTGAGTGGCAATTTTGTCAAACGGTATAGGTGCAATGCATTTTGTTGAATGAAATTTTGCAATCTGAAATCTGAACGTGTTGTGGAAAACCAAAGTACAGCAGAGCCCAAGTTGGACATCGACTTTTCAAATAGCAAATCCAAATCATAAAGTTCTTAGTTAAACATGTTTAAACTTTAAGGAAAATTGCTCAATTTGCCCCCTGAACTTCGCTTAGATTTTTTTTTTTTTTTTTTTTTAAAGAAGGAATTCATACATTAATTAGGAAATCGGTACAGAACACATTCTAGAATGGATGACTCCTATACTGTCCTCAAACAATAGAGGAATCAAAGTGGGAGGGGGGGTGTAACACCCCTTACCCCGACCATTTGCAGCCGAACTAAGAAGTGCCACATTACATATTTCATATTCTATCTACTTAAATTACAATAATAAGGGTTTTTTTTTTTTTAATTTGTTTCTATCCTAACTTTGCTTGTGCTGACTTCATCTTCACAGTATATGCCAGTCTAAGTTCTTCGAGCCCATTTGCTATTTATCAGTTCCTGTTTCTTTCACATCTTTCGGAGACCTACAAGTTCAGGATTAACCAAACTTGCTGAGCTATTACGCTCAGTGGATACTTTAACTA
>CATIWJ010121875.1:0-13870 GCA_949640765.1 Croton laevigatus | reverse complement strand
CAAAGCTGCCTGCCATTCCTTCCTTTTCAGAGTTTGTGAACCGAAAAAAAGGCAAGAGATGATAATCCATCATACACATCACCTAAGGGATTAAAGAATAGCACGAAGAAGAAGCTGAGGCTGCAATAATTTGTAAGATTTTCTGATCTTCTCAGATAAGTATATGCAGAGAAATTGATAGTATAGAATATTTTTTGACAAAAGATGATTAAGGATATGGAATTTGTAGTTCTAAATGTCCTTTATCATTTATAATTGTGTGCTATAGCAACGCTTCATTTGCTTTTAAAATGACTGGGCTCTGATCTCTGTAATCTATATCTATATAGCTATAAACAAGGTGAAAAAAATCTGCAAATTCTTTCACTAATATGGCTCATTCTTTATATTTCCTTCAAAACTATTATTTGAACTAGAAGCATAAGTAAAATCTTTATGTCAATATTTTCATTTTTTTTATACTGAAATAAGAGTTTTGATGGAAAGAAATTCTACCTTACAGTATTCTATTTTTTTGTTTGTCCTTTGGGGAAAAATTATAGTTATAGAAAAGTATCCTGTAATTCAAGAATTGCTCGCTTGATCTTAATACATCACTAACTGTATATTAAATCACGATCTTAAAACATCTTCACCATTGTCTTCAAACTTCAACCTAAAATAAATGGTTATACAGATTAGAGTGATCAATTTCCTTCCGTCATAGATTAGGAAATTTCAGCTGAAAGATTCTTGGCTAGCTCCGCCTTCTGTTGTCTTTCTTTTAAGATTAGAGTCATTACATCCAAACATTCTTGTATGTCTTCTAGGGAAAACCCTTCTACGAAAGAAAAATCTTCATCTGGATAACTTGTTGACAGAAGATGGGTGAGCATATCAGCAACAGACTCATTAGCAGCAAGAACTTGGGAGGACGGCTCATTAGCGGCAGGAACTTGGGAGGAAGACTTGATTTTTTCTACAATATCCTTCACAGTCAAATCACCCTGAAGCACATTTACCACATCCGACATTGAAGGTCTGTTGGAAGGTAATTGCTCAGTGCATAACATTGCCAAGTTTATAATGGTGGTGGCTTGCTGTAGTGTTGTTGCTGATAGTTCCAATGTTTCATCCACTAGTTGTTTGTATTTCTTTTGCTTGTGACATCTATCGGCCTGGAAATTCATTTAAAAGAAAATTGTTATTCGGGTAAGTTAAGAAATTAAGTGGTAGATTCTCAAAAAAAAAAAAAAAAAAAAAAAAGAAAAAGGAGGAAGAAATTAAGTGGTCATTTGGAACTTGGGTCACCAGAATACTACAGCAATAAGCATTAGTCCCAAACATTTAGATAGGTAGAATCTTAAAACAAAATGTTTGGACCAAATAAAATGTTTCAATTCCTTAAATAAATAAATAAAATAAAATGTTTCAATTGTACCATTAAACTCCAGCCATAAAATAATAATTCACATATAAATAAACCAAAGTAAGCAGGGTAACTCAAGAGGTACGTAAGCAACCGTCGGAGCGAATTATATGAGATAAGTCATGATTTCATGTAAAGGTGTGGTTAACCATACATTAATTAAATATAAAAGAATTAAATGGCATATAATAAAAAAGATGATATGTACAGTTTAAATCAATTTAATTATACAATAAGCCCTACCCAGATTCTCAGTAGTTCGAAACGTTTTCCTAAGCAACCTGCTACAAGTTTTGGATTTATTTTACATAAGCAAATTTATATGCTCTAAGACCTATTGAATATGATCTAATACTACATGTAAATTATATGTAAATTATCAAAAAGTTTGTTAAAACAATTTTCAAAACGTTCAATTAATTAGATTAACTAGTTGATCTTCTATCATTGCCAGAATACAATAATGATAATTTACCTTTTCCAAGAGATAATGACTAAAGTTATGATCTCCGAGATTTCGATCAATCTTTATCCCACTAACAATTTCAAGCAGCAAAATGCCAAAACTATACACATCAACTCTCACTGATATATTTTGATGAGATGCATACTCAGGTGCCATGTACATGCTGCATGCAACAATGAAACCAATTTTATATTATCTCAGAAAATCTATAATTATTTCATTATGTATATAGACACACAAACACACTTACAGAGTGCTTCCTGCTTTGGTAAACATAAATGGATCTTCCTCATCGTAAAGCTTTGCCAAAGCAAAGTCTGAGATTTTAGCATCACAATTTGCATCAAGAAGAACATTACTAGCCTTAATATTTCTGTGGATTATTGACGGATCCTTTTTATGCAAAAACTCCAATCCTTGAGCAATTTGTTGGCAAATTTTGTATCTTGTTTCCTAGCTAAGTTGAAGTCGACTATTAGAACCTATAAAATAATAAAATGAACATTTAAATATAATTTTCAATCTACAAACACTAATATTAAATTCAAGGCTTAATATTTAAATTCACCCATGAACTTTACAAGTTACCACTTACATATCTAAACTTATACGAGTGATCAATTATACACTTAAATTTGGAAATCTTTAAATAAAATCACACCTTGTGTGAGCTTATTTAAGGATTTTCAAGTTTAGGTGTCTAAATAGTCAATCATATAAATTTGAGTGTCTAAGTGATCATATGTAAAGTTCATGTTTCATTTGAAAAATATATAAAGTTCATGGGTGAATGAATTTATGTATTTGGCCTCAAAATCAAAGAATAGCTCAATATACAGAATTACCAAATAATACTTGCTCAAGCGATCCGTTATCCATATATTCATAGATGAGCAAATGCAGCTTTTTCTTAGAATAAGAACCCATAAGTTTTACAAGATTTTGATTTTCCAATTTAGACAACGCAGAAACCTCTGTTATCACTTCTTTGGCTGCCTTAGATTCAGGGAAAAGCTTCTTCACTGCTGCCGTTGTATTTCGTAGTCGAGCCTACAATTATTAAAAATTACTCCACTAGAAATTTAATTAAAAATGAAACAAGATTAAAAAATAAAGTTAATAACAAACCCTGTAGACAATCCCAAAACGTCCGTTCTTGCCAATCTTTGTTTTTATGTTGAAATTTTGAGTTGCATTAATTATCTCTCTAACACTGTATGACTGTGCTCCAAGCTCTATCCTTGTTGCTATTTATATTTAAATTTAAAACATTAAATTAAACAAGTTATTAATATAATTTAGAGTTAGACTAAAAGAAAAGACGTTTTCATATATAAAAGCGTATGCTTCAATTGTGTTTTGCGTATATCTTCATACAAAACACAATTTAACGGTTCAAATGTATTAGTAAATCTTACCTCTCAACTCCCTGTCTCCTATCCACCCCATTCTCCACAGAAAAGCAACGAAAATGAACAAAGCAAGAATGCTTGCTACTACGATTGCTGTTATTTCCCAAGTTGATAATTTTCTTGGAACTTCAAAACCCAAATTCAAGAAGCTATTATGTCTTATGAAATGGAACTATATATAGAGAGAAAGAGAGAGTGTGTTTGGCATTGCTTGAAAACTACTTTTAAGCACTTTGAAACTTAAAAATAAAAAATTTAACCTTTTTTTTTTTTTGGCCTTTTTAGCTATTTTATAAATGCATCAAAATATTTTTTCATAAGCCAAAAGAAAAAGTAAAAGCAATGCTAAACATCCATTAAATCTGCGTCCGCTTAGAAGTAAGAAAAATGTTGAAGATTGTACCATGAGTTATGGAAATAGCTGAAATGAGAGGTCCGTTTCCAGATGCATCTTGAGTAGATCCCTTTCCCGTCCAAAAGAAATCAATTTGCAAGGGTTCATTATCAGTTACTGTAGTAGTGAAACTTTTCACAATGTTTTTATTTGGACTTCCAGCTTCTTTCTTTATGTTGAAATTTGCCAACACTGGCTTTCCCTGCAATGAAATAATGAAAATAAGATTGGAAAAAATTACAATTTTGTTCTTACACTTTCACTTAATTTACATTTTTGTTCTTGTATTTTTTGAAAGACTTTTTTGTCCTCGTATTTTAGAAAATTATACTATTTTGTCATTTCTCGCCGAAAACAATGACGGGAATTAACAAGTCATATCTCATCTGAATCGTTTCTTTGCTCTGGTTACAAATATGACATTAGTTTTAACTAAAACAACATATATTTGTTGAAAATGCTAAAATATTGTTTGAATAATTTATTATTTTTTAGTTTTTTCAGCATATTGATGTTGTTTCAATCAAAATTAATGTTATATTTGTAATCAGCGCAAAGAAACGATTTAAATGAGACATGACTTGTTAATTTTCATCACTATTTTCAATGAGAATAGATAAAATAATATAAATTTTCTAAAATACAGAAAAAAAAAGTATTTCAAAATATGTAGGGATGGAAATGTAAATTAAGCAAAAAATATAGGGATAAAATTATAATTTTTGCCAAATAAGATTATATATAATACATGAGAAAAAGTAATCAAATTAAATGTGAAAAGTACCTGAACATATATGTCAAAAATGCGTTTATCCAGTAATGTGTAATCTTCTGTTGTAGAAAACAGAGTCTCAGCAAAATAGAGTTTGATGTTGTATTTGGCTTTATGCAAGCAAAATGCGTAATAAGTGAGAGAGATCGGAGCAACTCTGGCAGTTCCATACAATCGTGCCTTTGGAACAGAAACAGTTGAGTTCTTTATATAATAAACACTTGGGTTTATAAGTTTACTATAGAAACTGTTGTCTCCAGAAAAGCTATAAGCCCAATTTCCTTTTGGACTTTCGTAGAAATTTGATGTTGCAATATCTTCTTCATAGTTTTCTTTCTCAAACTTTACTTCCTCACCACCACAATTTATAGATAAAGAGTCATATGCAATCATAAAACCATCAAATTAATAATTTTCATCCAATTAGAAATGCACATTTCTAAATTTTCCCGCTAAACTACTAGTGTCTTTTAAAATTTTTCATTGCTAATTTTTGAAATCTATAAAATGACTGAATTATTAAAATGACATATACACTGAACATAACTAGACATACACTTGATAGGGCATTTTCTTTCCTTATACCGATCACTGAAAGGTAAACAAATCTGAAGTTAGGAATACACAATTTAAGTTCTCATGTTTTATTGTATGAATATGGATATAAAACATACCTCGTAGGCTCACTGCGTGTCCACCAACAATATGCATAAACAAATCCAGTAGTGAGATGAGGTGTGCAACCGTAAATACATAAAAATATAAGCATTAAGGGAGAATATTTTTTTCATGTTATAATTTAACACTTGAAATTTCATTAAATGACTTTAAATTTTACAAGCGACTATTTAGCATACATTAAGTTTTGTGACCAATCAATTTAGCAAATGAAGTTGTTAAGAATTAAATGAATTAGCACCCAGGGTATCTACATGCCCTATAATTTGCAAAGTTAAATTGGTCACTATTGCATGCTTTAAGTGTTAAATTGGTAGCTTATTACTTTAAGATCTTATACATAAATTCAATAAAATTTAAGTGTCAAATTATGTATTAGGTCTTTTCCCCCCCTCAATATATCTCTTACACAATAATAGTCCCCGCTACATGCGAACGAGTTGTATTCTTCCGAGGGAGCAAAAGTGTTCCATTGGTAGGGTCTACAGGAGGCACATTTCTAAAATTATTGAATGAAAAATCCCTGTAAATAAATACCATCATAAATAATTTATTTTTATTAAAAAATAAATAATTTATTTAATTATAATAAATTACATGGAAGAAAAATTGTAAAAATTGAAAAATTAATAACAATTTCTTTTTGTTCTTTAATAATAAATGAAATGGGATAAAAAAGAAAAAAAAGAGATTTGTAGCAGTATAGAGTACTTACATAAATATCTCGGCAGATTCATATGCTTTATCAATTATCCACGAAGGAAACGTCTCGTTAAACTTATTTCTCGTTAAAAATCTAAGTAAATTAAATTTCAATCAGCTATATTTTGAATTTTATTTTCTGCCAATTGCTTATAATTATCTTCATAGTTAAAACTGAGTAGTTTTGTTTGGTATTTTTTTTTTTTAAAAAAAAACAAATGAAGTATTTGGTTGCATATAAATAATATTCTTAAGTGAAATACAAAAACATACACATTATGTGAATTCAATTTTGGGATTGCACTAATCAAATTGTTGAAGCTTAAGTCACTGCAAGATGAAGGCATAAAAAAAATAACATGAGCTTATTTATATAATCCACAAGATTTTTGTACTGACATGTAAAACTTTTGTCAATTAATTAGATTTTATGTCTTTAATTCGGTTCATTTTAAGCAATTATTTGCTCTGGCAGGTGTTCGTATTGAACTAAATGAATTCTAAGTAAATTAAATCTCAATCCATGTAATAAGATTTTATTATGGAATTTATCTTTAAATCCCTTAGAAAATTTTATTTAAATTGTAAAGAGTTCAATCCTAACTCAGAACCAATACATACTTAACAAAAGCAGGTTAGTTTCTTTTTCCCAATTATGATTTATTAGAGAGTATACTCTTGAATAAAAAATTTGTAATTCATAAAAGAAAATCGATTTTTTTTTACTGCATCTAAAATATAAATAGAAAATCAAACTTACAGATGATCCAGAGTCCAACTTGAAACATATGAAGGTATTGTACCAGTAATTGAGCAATTCCTCAATATCCTGCATATAAAATTAAATAATACATAAAAGTGATATTTAGATATAATAGTTTATAAAAATTATATAACTAGTAAAAAACAGTTTTAAAAGAGATTTTATTGAAAATTTTATACAAAAAAGTTTCATCTATCTATGCCAAACTTACAACTATTTTTTTTTATTATCTGATCGTATTTTTATAATTATTTTTATAATTTTAATAGACCCAATGAAAAGTTGTAGAATAAAGTATAGTATGCAATTCAATTTTAAAATTAAAAAAAATTTAAAATAGAATAAAATGAAATTCTACATATTATAATATTTTAGAATAATGAATTTGTAAATGATATTCATTCTATTTCAAACCAACCCACTTATGAGACCAATCATATAAAAATACACCAAACTTTCACCAAATTCTTAATAATATCCAAATTTAATTTTATCTGAATTATACCCAATTCGAAAAAGTCAGTCTCAATAATATCCAAAATTTGAAATTTTGACTAAATTGAAAAAAAAATTTAACCCAAACTCCCCCTTATTCTGTTTTGACCCTTGAACTTCTAATTCCTGTATATTTAGGTCCATCTGCCTCATTTTCTTTAGATAAAGGCCCCTAAATTTAATTTATCTTTTCAATTTAGTTTAACAGTTTAATTAATTAAATTGGGATTATTTTAACAATTAAATATTTTAAGCACATAAATAAATTATAAGGACACTACAATTAAGTCCAAAATATTATAAAAATTTATTAAATGAGTTTAATTTTGAATAAAAATATTTAAAGACTTAAATATTTAATATTTGAACATTTTATTAAGGACAATTAACAGTAATCTTATAATTTTCAAATTGGAAAATGTTAGGACAGTTCAAAAAAAAAAAGGAAGAGAACCGAAGAGGTCCGATAATTTAACCAGATTTAATTATTGATACCTTAACTTTGAAAAATGCGTGTTTTAAATAATTTTCTGATATTTTAATGAAGATTTGGTGAATAAGATTTTATAGGTCGAATCATACATGTGATTTTTTACAAAAATAATATTTTTTAATAAATCAGTGATTAAAAGTGCTTTCTTAAAATAATTCGATTAATAAGGTTATTAAAGAGTATATATATATATATATATATTCTTAGTAATGAATTAACAAATTATTAGTCTTAAAAGAATAACTCCATTGCATTATAAGATAACTGTTCTTTAACTCGTATTCTAACTTATTTTTGTTTAACTACTCCCATTATTTTCTGTTTAAATCTTTGAGTTCTTATCAATAATTATTAAATTAAATTCTTTGTTAATTATCCTTAATAAAATGTTCAAATATCAAATATTTAGATCTCTAAATATTTTTATACCAAATTAAACGCATTTTATAAATTTTTATAATATTTTGGACTTAATTGTAGTATTCTTATAATTTACTTAGGTCTTTAAAGTATTTAATTATCAAAAAAATCCCAATTTAATTATTTAATTAAACTATTGAAATAAATTAAAAAGATAAATTAGGTTTAGGGGCCCTTTATCTAAAGAAAATGGGGTAGAGGGACCTAAATGCAAAGGAATCAGATGTTCAGGGGCCAAAATAGAATAAGAAAAGAGTTTGGGTTAAATTTTCCTTTCAATTTAGTTCAAAATTCAAATTTTGGATATTATTAAGAATTCGGTAAACGTTGAGGGTATTTTTATATGATTAGCCCACTTATGAATTAGATCAGAATTTTTTTTTCTATCAAATGAAAAAATTGAATCGATTCTATCATTTGAATTGCTTTAAATCTAAAATATGCCAATAATGCAAAACAAATAAAAATAAAATAAACTCACAAAATACTTAAACTCTCTGATTTTACTTGTATGAGAAATTTAACACCGGGATTCTTTAGGCCGCTAACCAATCTGAAATCAATGAAGCACGTATTAGAAAACTTTTAAATATATGAAAAAATTATAAAAAAATTGAATAAGTTAAATAATTAAAAAACAGACTGTTTTATTTCTATATTTTAATTTTATTAAACTAATTTATCATTTCCTTTATATTTTTATATTTTAGTTTTATTAAACTAATTATCTAATTAATCTTGTTAAACATACTGGTTATTATTCATTTCAGAAGTATTTCTAGTTTCTTTTCTTCGTAAGTCTCAAATTTGTTTTCTAACTCCTCTGTTAAATGAATATAAAAAAGTTTTTTATTACTCTGAAAAAAATTACTAATACTTCCAAAATAAACAATAACACATAAGTAAAATTAATTAACATACAAGCTCCTTAGTTTTGGAAAGCTGAAAATCTCTTCTGGAAGTTGTTCTTCAAAATTATTTCCAACAAGCAACCTGATGAGTTGATAATTATACAAACAATATCTAGTTCTTGAAAACCAAAATTATATTATTTTAGTTTGAAAATTTTCATGAACTACTAAATGCTTACAGATGTTCTAGGAGGTTCCATTTTCCAATATATTGGGGTATGGATCCAGATAAACTGTTTCTGCTTATATCACTGTATTGGATTCAAAACCAAAAAATTTGTTTATAATAGTATTAAAATATTTGGAATAATAGAAAAGAAAATCAGATGACTTATAATTTTCTGAGCTGAGTAAATTGGGAATATGTTCGTGGAATGCTCCCTATCAAATAGTTGGACCCCAAATCCCTGCAATCAAATGAATTTCATTATCAAACAATTATAATAAAATAAAAGTTATTGCATAAATTATCAGTAATGGCTAATTACCACTCGCTATCAACTATCAGCAATTACTATCAGCTATCAGCTTGTATGAATAGCTAAATCCAACTAGCTGTTAACACTAAAATATAAGGTTCTTATATAAAACCATTTTTAGTTAACACTATCCTTCAAAAAAGGTTATTATATGAAATTTTTTGGAAATTAGGGAACTCAACTTCCCTCCCACATGGGAATTAACTTCGCCTCTCATACTCAAGGAAGTACATTTTCTTAGTTATATTTATGGATAATTTCTATTTTATCCTTATTTTTATGTTTAAAAACATTTATTATAGGGATATTTAGGGTATTTTAATATTATATTTTATTAAATAATTTAACTTTACGAAAATTCATGAAACAAACCAAACAATATCTATCTACTTCCTGAAAATAACTTCCTTACAATTAAATTTCTCCGGAAACTTAACTTTCCAGGGAATAGGTTATTTGAACCAAACAATGTTAATAAGATATATATAACTTACATGGAGTGTAGGATCTTCAGGTTTCCAAGTTCATGAGGGAGTTGACCAGTGAGTTCATTATCATTTAAATTCCTAATTTTTTAAAAAGGAAAAAAGAAAAAACCAACAACAACAAAAAATCTATGATAAAAATAGCTTAGTAAATATGCCAGGGAAGGAATACAAAATAAGTAAAATAATTTCATATATACAAGTCCTCAAGATATGTGAGGTTTCCCAATTCATTCGGAATTGAGCCTGAAAACATGTTATTCCCAAGATCCCTGCAAGGCCATGATGTAATAAAATTAAAAATATGTATGATTACATCAAGATAACAAAAAAAACATACACCTTTCTTGACTAACAAAAAAGATGCTTATATGATAAAAAGTAGTTAAAATATACTTCCTCCGATCGTCAAAAATAGGAAAGATTTTCTCCTGCGCGTAAATTAAGAAAATTTATATTTCTCAACTTTTACCCCAAAATACTCTTATTCTTCTAATCATTATACTACAATTTAAAATTATTCAATCTAAAAGCATGATTTCACAACACCTACTATCTCAATAAAATCCTACAAAAAATACACCAACTATTTTAATAAAATATTCATCACTTTTTCCACTTTCTGTTTCCTCTTCTCCTTACAATTGGTGTGCAAAAACCAAATCGACCCAAGTAACCTGTTTGGCCCGAACCAAGGTGATCGGGTAGGATTAGTCGGGTTATTAGGGTCGATTCAGGTTGGAGATTATATGGATTTCGGGTTTGGTTCGGGTCAGGTTGCAGCGACGAAAACTCGACCAACCCGCAAAGAATTTTGGGTTGTTAGGGTCAGTTCGGGTGGTTAAATTTCAGAAATTCGGGTTTCGGAAATAGTGACCACAAATTTATAAATATGTGGCCTACTTTGGTAGAAAAAGTGTGGACAATTTTATAATATGTGGCCAGTTTTGTAGAAAAAATTGCCACAACTTTTTACAGTTATGGCCAACTTTTCTACATACTTTATATAAGTGTAAAAACTGTGGACAACTTTTGTAATATGTGGGCAACTTTGCTAAAAAAAGTGTGGATAACTTTGTAATATGTGACCAGTTTTGTGAAAAAAGTGGCCACAATTTTACAATTATGGCCAACTTTTCTGCATACTTTACATTAGTGTAAAAACTGTGGACAACTTTTGTAATATGTAGGCAACTTTGCTGGAAAAGGTGTGGATAACTTTGTAATATGTGGCCAGTTATGTTAAAAAAGTGGCCAAAAATTTTTACACCTGTGGCCAGATTTTAGAAAATGTGGCCATAATTTTATAAACTTTTGGACATTTTTGAATTCTTGAGGAATTAGTAGGTGAAAAACTAAAACATGATCATGTGATATGTATTAATAATTAACTAAACTTGTAATTTCAATGAATTAACCAAGTATTTGATTGTAAATGAGCCAAACTTGTGATAATCATTGGAATCTTGATGAATTAGTAGGTAAACTAGTAGATCAAGTCCAATTATCCTAAATCATGAACGTGTGATTACGTATTAACACTTATATAAACTTATGATTTCAATGATATAACTAAGTATTTGATTGAAAATGAGCCAAACTTGTGATGATCAATGGAATTCTTGATGAATTAATAGGTAAACTAGTAGATCAAGTCCAATTATCCTAAATCATGAACATGTGATTACGTGTTAACACTTAACTAAACTTGTGATTTTAATTATATAACCAAGATTGAAAATGAGCCAAACTTGTGATAATCAATGGAAATCTTGATGAATTAGTAGGTAAACTTGTAGATCAAATTCAATTATCCTAAATCATAAACATGTGATTAGTTATTAACACTTATCTAAACTTGTGATTTTAATGAATTAACCAAGTATCATAATTGAAAATGAGCCAACCTTGTATTGATCAATAGAATTGTATCATAATTAGTTGGTAAACAATAGATCAAGTTCAATAATCATAAGTGGGAGTGATGCGATTAGGTTCACACAAGTAATTAAGCTTGCGATTTCAATGAATTATCCAAATATTTGAATGAAAATTATCCAAAATTGTGATGGCAAATGGAATTTATGAAGAATTAGTTATTAAAACACTAGATCAAATTCAATTATCATAAGTTGATGTGATGCGATTAGGTTCCCACATGTGATTAAACTTGAGATTTCAATAAATTATCCAAATATTTAAATGAAAATTATCCAAACTTGTGATAGTGAATGGAATTCATGAGAAAATAGAAGGTAAAACACTAGATCAAGTTTAATTATCATAAGTTGTGATCATGCGATTACGTTCCTACATGTGAGTAATATTAAGATTTTAATGAATTATCTAAATATTTGAATGTAATTTATCCAAACTTTTGATTACTACTACACATCTAGATAAAAATTGTAGACATTTAATCAAAACTGTGGCCACTTTTCTATCGTAAGTGGCCACAACTTTGCAAAAGTATGAGCGAATTTATGGGTAGTAGTACACAGCTAGATAAAAATTGTGGACACTTAATCAAAACTGTGGCCACCTTTTCATCATAAGTAGCCACTACTTTGTAAAAGTGTGGGACAATTTATGAGTAGTAGTATACAGCCAGATAAAAATTGTGGACACTTAATCAAAACTGTAGCCACTTTTTCATCATAAGTGGCCACAATTTTGTAAAAGTGGGGTCATTTATGGGTAGTAGTACACAACCAGATGAAAATTGTAAACACTTATTGAAAATCGTAGCCACTTTTTCATCATATGTGGCCATTACTTTAAAATCTGTCAACAGTTGTGAAATGTGTGGGCTACTTTATGGATACTACGTCATAGCTCTATAAAAGTTGTGGCCACTTTTACATGATCTGTGGCTACTACTTTTTAAATGTGTGGACTATTTTTAAATTTCTGCCTTTATTTTTAAATTTGCACTTTTAATTTGTTAATAGTTTTCATAAAGTGACCACAGTTTTTAAGAAATCCAAAGTCAAACACAGTCAGACAATTGTCATATCATTGTCAACTCTGTGTTCCCCACTAGCTCAAAAACCATCCCCACTAACTCAAAAAGTATTCATTATTTAATTCAACATATTAAAAAACCACTCATTATTTTATTCAACTCATCTATCTTGTCAAGGGCATATAAGTCTTTTTTCACTTTTCACCCACTAAAAACTTACTATTTTAGAAAGTTTCCTATCATTTGTGAATGCTTAAAAGGAAAATTTTCCTATCTTTCGCGAACGGAGGAAGTATAATATTAAAAAAAGTTCGACTAACTTATTTTATTAATTTATATTTTTCGAAATTATTAAAGTAACTTATAAAATTTAAATATTAACATATTTAGAATAAATTAATACAATATATTAGTTAAAAATTTTGAGCATTTGTGAAAAATTGGGTTTTCTGTATTAAAAAAAGAATGGAGAGGAATAAATAAGTTGCTTTGAAGGGGGCACTGACAAATAAGCTTAATGGGAAACTACCAAACGATGGAGGTACGTGCTGATTGAAGAAATTTAAAGTTAATTCGCTGTAGTTATAAAGAAAAATCAATTAAAATCTGATTTTAATCATATAAATTGTAATAAGAGGAATAGGATGAGAGAAATTCTGTCTATTAATTGAAAAAGATATACATATTTATATACACTCTAATTTATCTATTCTAAGAAACAATCTTTCTATTCTAGGAAACAATCACAATAACCAATATAGGAAATATATCTATTTACATTTATTTCTCTAACACTCCCCCTCAAGCTTGAGCATAGATATTTATCATGTTCAGCTTGTTATATATGTAAATAACTCGTACACCATTAAGAGCCTTTATGAAAATGTCCCCTAATTGTTTCTCACTCTTCACATAAGATGTAGAAATCAAGTTTTGTTGAATTTTCTCATGGACAAATTGACAATCTATCTCAATATGCTTAGTTCATTCATGAAAAATAGGATTTGAGACAATATGAATTGCAACT
>CATIWJ010121789.1:0-12857 GCA_949640765.1 Croton laevigatus | reverse complement strand
AAATTTAGCTTGACGTTTTGTGGATATTTACGCGTAAAGTCAGAAAAGGAATAGTGAATTCAATTATTGATAGAAACAGAAAATCAATAAGAAAAAAACAGAGTCCTCTCGTTTTAATCACCAACAAACCTATTTCATTTTGTTCATTTGCTATTGCAATTTCACTCACTATCTCCAAACCATTCTTGAACTTTTTTCTATTTTCTGCTAAAAATTTCATCTTCCACTTTGAGATGGAAACTGTTGGAGGTGCTCTTCTAGCTCCTGCTTTTAAGTCTTTGTTCAAACAGTTGACCTCCCCGGAGTTGCTCAGGTTTGCCCGTAAAAAACATGTGGAGACTGAACTGAACAAATGGAAGGAAATGCTGGAGAGAATTTATGGGGTTCTTGAAGATGCGGAGGAGAAGCAGACAATGACCAGATCAGTGAAGATGTGGGTGAGCCAGTTGAGGGACTTGGCATATGATGTGGAAGACATTCTTGATGAGTTTGATTTCGAGGTTCGAAGATCCAAGTTGAAAGCTGCACCTGTTGGCCGTCGTATGTTTAAGGTACGAAAGCTCCTTGCTAAGGTGAATCTCAAGGCTATTAAATCAAACATTCAGGTGATTTCTAAGATCAAGGGAGTAACTGCACGATTGGAAGAGATCGCTTCTCAAAAAAATAAACTAGAATTGACAGAGGTTGCTGCAGGAAGAACAGGTGGTACAACGGGGGAGGAAAGAGCTACTAGCTGTTTGGTGAATACAACAGAGGTTTATGGGAGAGAAGAAGATAAGAAGGCGATTCTTCAACTTTTGAATCATGAGTCAAGCAGTGCAAGAGCCCATTTGACTGTGATCGGTATAGTAGGAATGGGCGGGGTCGGAAAGACGACTCTTGCTAAACTTATCTTTGATGAAGCTGAAAAGAACTTTGATGTTTCAGCTTGGATTTCCGTTGGGGAAGATTTTAATGTCGTTAGACTTACCAAATCTGTTCTTCGATCAATTGATGCTGATGCTAATTTTAGAGAGGACGACGATTTGAATAATCTTCAAGTAAGGCTAAAGGAGAAGTTATCCGGCAAAAAATTTCTAATTGTGCTGGATGATGTGTGGAATGAGAAGTATGAGGATTGGACACTCTTCCGACTTCCCCTTGAAAATGGAGCAAGAACAAGCAGAATTATCCTGACAACTCGCATTCTTGATATTTCACAAATGATGGATGCTGTTCAGAGTTATTCTCTAAATCAGTTGACCAGTGATGAGTCTCTCTGTTTGCTTGCCCAACATGCCTTTGGAAAACAAAATTTCCACGGTTTTGAAGATCTAGAAGACTTAGGTAAGATGATTGTTGACAGATGTGGATATTTACCGTTGGCAGTTAAAGCTCTTGGTGGTCTTCTAAAAGCAAAACTAACACGCAGTGCTTGGGAAAATGTTCTAAAGAGTGGCATATGGAAGGAGAGTAGTCCCATTCTACCGTCGTTGAGGTTGAGCTATCATTATCTTGCACCTCACTTGAAGCGATGTTTCGCTTACTGTGCAATCTTTCCCAAAGATTATGAATTTGACCATAAAGAACTGGTTAAACTTTGGATGGCAGAGGGTTTTTTGCAACCATCTTCTTATTTTTCTCAAAATAGGTATGTTTATTTTTCTATCCATAAACAAATTTTTAAAGCCCTTAATAGTGATAAATATCATATATTATAATCTATATATATATATCTATGAAACATATAGTAAAAGTTAAGGATTTTGTGATGGCTTTGCACAATGTAGAGATTTTGTTTTATGATTTGGCCATAGAGAACATTTGCTTATTTTTTCCTATTTTATTTATGATGTCTATTGGCATTCTCTTTCATAATGAATGTAGTTACAAATAATTATTATTATGATTATAAAATTTTATTTTTTTTATATTTAATGATTAAAATTATTTAACAATTTAATAATCTTTTGTCATAATAAAATTATAAGGACTTTTTTTAACAAATATTTAAGGGTTGCACTAAATAGTTAAAACAATTATTATCTAAATTCTATTTTGTTATATCTAAAAAGGTTTTTTAATATTTTAAAAAACTAAATAAAATCAGAGTTTAAGTGGATTTTTAGAATGAGACTTGCAAAATTATTTTCATAAATGGTAATACATAAATCCACAATGACATAATGATAATAGTGCTTATTAGTGTTATGAAGATTTTAATATTTTAGAATTCAAGTATAAAAAAGAATAAAAATATTATTTGAAGTATAATATATTCCCATAGTGATTTTTCTTGCATGCATTTTGATAATATAAAGTTAAATATTTGACAAAAGCTTGATTTAATTAAAATTCATGCAAGATCAAATTACATTAATTAAGAAAATTATAATTTTTTATAATTAACTTACATCTATTATAAATTGTGATAAAATTTAATTTTAAAATCTAATTGATTGTACCATAAATTTTAAATAAAAATAATAGAATTTATAATTATTATGAAAAATAATAAACTTAAAATTTGAAAATACTAATTGTACTTAAAAGTTACTATCAGCCCAAAGTACAAGTATAAAATTAGTTTAATCTAAAATTTAAATTGTAAAATATTTATAACATATATTGTATTTTTTTTAATTCTACCATATTATTTAACCTCCTATTTTTCATAGAATATATACAGAATCTTAGTTTAATGAATATTTTTTTCATCTTAAGTTTCATTGCCAAATGATTGGGATGAATAATTTTAGTTTTACAACGTACCGCTTACAAAGCTTTTAGAAAAATGAATTAGATTTTGAAAGGAAAAATATAATAAGACATTATGATTTATTATCAAACACAAAAATATTTTCAAATATACTAGTATTTTTTTTTATAAAGTTTATTTAGAGTCTGACACAATTATCTATTTAGAATGCAATTGGGTTGTGAATATTTTGAAGATTTATTGTCGAGATCATTTTTTCAAGAATCTTCTACGGATAGATCAAAATATGTGATGCATGATTTAATGAATGATCTAAGTCGTTTCATTAACGAAGAAATGTGTTTTAATTTGGATGATATGTCAATGGCTCCAATATCACATGCAAAAGTCCGACATTTGGCATTTTATGATTCGGTTCTTAGCTACCAAAGATTTGAAGGCTTGGATAAGATGAGTAATTTGAGAACATTCTTAGCATTATATGGTTCTAGTTTTTGTTATATATGGGCAGATAAAGTGTTGCATAAGCTAGTGCCAAAGTGGAAACATTTGAGGGTGTTATCACTAGTTTGTTACATGCTAGATGAATTGCCAAGTTCAATAGGAGGCTTGAAGCATTTGCGAGACCTTGACTTGTCTTATGCTAAAATCATAAAATTACCTCAATCCTTGGGTAATCTTATCAACTTAGAGACATTAAATCTACATGGATGTGAGTGCCTGAAAATGTTGCCTACTGGGATAGGCAATTTAATCAACTTGGTTCACCTTGATCTTGAGAATACATATTCTTTAGAGGAGCTGCCAATGGAGATGGCTACTTTGAAAAATCTGCAAACAATATGTACGTTTATTGTGGGAAAAGCCAATAATGCCCTTGGGATAAGAGACTTGATAAATTTCCCTCTTTTGGTTGGAAAACTTCGTATTAAAGAGTTAAATAATATTATCAACATTCGGGATGCAGATGTTGTTGATCTCAACAAATTAGAGGGCATTCATGAACTGGCCTTGGTTTGGTCACGTTATTTGGATGATTCACAAAGAGACGAGGAACATGAATTCCAGGTTCTCAACTCTCTAAAACCTCACAAAAATCTGGAAAAGCTTTTTGTCGAATATTATGGAGGAAAGATATTTCCATCATGGATAGGAGATCTAACGTTTGCAAATATGATGGATCTAACGCTGTGTTGTTGTCCAAATACTACCTCATTGCCGTCAATCGGAGGACTACCCAAACTCAAAAACTTGTGCATCGAAGAGATGCGTAAAGTGGTAGAAGTAGGAGTTGAGTTTTATGGAGAAAACACTTCCTCCGTTGAGCTTTTTCCATCTCTTGAGGCTTTAAGTATTGAGTATATGCCGCTATGGAAGCAATGGTCTTACCCTGTTGATTCGAATGAAGGAGTTGCAAGAATATTTCCCAAACTACATCAATTTGCAATTAGGGATTGTCTTGAGTTGGTTGGGACATTGCCCGCTTCTCTCTCTTCCCTTGAGGAGCTGAGAATTAAGAGTTGTCAACACATTATCCTGAAATTTCCTCATTTGTCCTCGCTTAAAACCTTGGAACTTGATTCCATTTCAGAACTCAAAAATTTAGATGAAGTGGTGACAGAGTCCATGGTGGCATTAGAAAGTCTGAAGGTTTGGGATTGCAACCACCTGATATCCTTATGGCAAGCTACAACTAATTTAGACAATCTTTCTAGCCTAAATATTTTGCAAATCTGTAGATGTAAGAAGCTAGTGTCAGTGGTAGGAGGAGAAGAAGTCTTGCCTTGTAATCTCCAAATTTTGGAAATAAAGGAATGTGAAGAATTGGAGAATCTGCCAAAAGGGTTGCACAGCCTCACATCTCTTTGTGAGTTGAGAATTATACACTGTCCAAAACTTGTATCATTTCCAGCTGCAGGTTTACCTTGTAGTCTTAAAACTCTTGATATCTCTTTCTGTAAATCTTTGAAGTCATTACCTGAAAATGGTATGCATGAGATGTCTCATCTTGAAATTTTGAAAGTCTATGGCTGTGCATCTATTACATCATTTCCAGCTGCAGGTTTACCTTGTAGTCTTAAAACTCTTGATATATCCTCCTGTGATTCTCTGGAGTCGTTGCCTGAAAATGGTATGAATGAGATGTCTCATCTTGAATTTTTGAGCATCCAGCATTGTGCATCTATTACATCAATTACATATGAGGGTTTACCCCCAAACCTAAGAAATCTTAAGATTTCAGGGTGTGAAAAGCTTCAACATCCGGTGTCAGAGTGGAAACTGAATCGGCTCACCTCTCTCACAGAGCTCTATATAGCAGGGAAATGTGAAAGTACAAATATGGGTTCCTTCCCAGATAAGGAGGGTTTTTGGCTTCCCACTTCCCTAACTGTTCTCATAATTGAAGAATTCGAAAATCTAAAATCAATATCAAGTGGCATTAACCGTCTCACTTCTCTTCAAAGATTAGAGATTCAGAGTTGCACTAAACTGGAGTTCCTTCCAAGAGAGGGCCTTCCCACCACACTTGGGAGCTTGACTATCTGGGATTGTCCCTTTTTAAGAAAACGATGCAGAAAAAACAAAGGAGAATATTGGCGCTTCATTGCCAATATCCCCAAATTCTGTATTGATAACCACAAGGTATTATTATTTTTTAAATTTATTTTATGGAGTATCTTTGAAATTTTTTCTGACAGCTAATCCAAAATAAAAGAGAACTATTTTGACTTTCGATATGTAATTGTTGCAGGAACTCCCTTGGAGGACTTCGTTGAATGATCTGTCAAGATTTATAATGCCCTGTGTTGCCAAGAAAGATTGATTATGCTGTTCATATGAGCATTTGATTTCTAAACTCCCTTGCAATTGTTATTTCCTTTCTTATAATTTTGATCTAAACAAAGTGGTGTATGGCTATGATCTAAGATTAATGATGGACTTACAAAATTTTACACGATTATTTTGATTTCAAATTAAATCATTCTTGATATTTTTAATCATTTAATTTTAGATGCTTGCTAAATTTTAATTAAAAAATATGATTTTTTATGTTATAATATTTGAGAACAATTTTTAATTTCAAAATTGTTCAGTATTTAAAAAATTAAAAGCTAAATTTATAAAAACTATTATTTAAAAAAATATAAAATGAAATCTTATGTTAACTAACTTCTAGAATTTCAAAATTACAACAAAAAAATTGATGAATTCCGATTTAAAAGACAAATTATATTTTTTGAATTTAAAAATCATTTGAATTCTGATTCAAATGACAAATGTATTTTTTGAATTTTGATTCTATATATTTCTAAGGTCATTTATGGCATTATAGAAGAATTTAAAAGATTTTATTAAAAAAATTAAAGATTTAATGGAAAAATATTAATTTAAAAATTAAAATATAAATGCAGAATTCGCACGTTAAGCGGTATAAAAATAGTCAATATTTTGAATTGAAAGATAAAAAACAGTTTTGATAGTGAAACTGATTGTTGTTTAAGTTAGGACAAATCAAAATTCTAAAGGTACCCTTAATTAGTTGAGGCATTCTTAAATCAAGTTTCGGACAGAGATCTTCGGTACTAAATGGTCTTTTTGATTCTTTATTGTTTTCCTTTTTCTGTTAATGTATGCACACCATATTTTATTGAGTTCATCGATGTATTAGATTTAATCTCACTAATCTATCATACAAAACTGAATTTTTTTTTATGATTTATTGAAAGCAAATTTTTTTATTTAGATTTAGGTACTGACTTATAAAGATACTTAAAGTTCACGTAATATCCGTGAAAATTAGCCAATGAATCCCATTTTTCACATTGGTAAATGTGAATGGGTTCGCTTTACTTCTTTAATACAATTCACTTCTTTAATGACTAAGCCATCTTGTAGACTTTAGGCATTTAAAGATTAGCTAATTGCTACTAATGTGAAGAAGTTTTATGTTCTATCAATTACATCCAGAAAACGAAATTAGAGCGTAAAAGTGATTAAATTTTAGAAATTAGATTCAAATTTACACAAAATTCATTTTTGAATGTGTTTGTGACTCCGTGCAAAGTTGAGGGTACAAACATATGAAAGGCCAAAAACTAATCTTACACTACAATAATATTTTGTTGCTTTATATTTTATAACAAATAAATCAATGTAATGAAATAAAAAACTAATTAAAACATTCTACAAATTATTATTTTGAAGAGAAATCTTTTTCATTCTCTTTTTTTCTCCATCAATTAATCAAAGAACTTCCCAAAAAATTCATTGAATCTATAACCTTGACATATATGAGTTGACTGGGAAGTTAGAAACTACAATAGGAGCACTTGAAGATTTGGATTTGCTTTTGGGTTTCTTTGCAAAATCAGAAACACTAGAGATGAAGAAGATGAAGGAAAAAAACTACTGAAGAACATGGCTGAAAAATTATCCACTTTCTTTGATTTCTTGATCTTCAAAAATAATTTAATTTCCTTTGCTGGAGAAGGAGAAACTAATTAATGGGAGAATATTAATGATTTGAATTGTTTTTTGTATGATGTTTGAAGTGAAAAAACAATCAACTTATAGATATTGAAATTCAACATAAGATTATAGAAAAGGAATGGAAGTTTCTTATTGATTTTGACATATTAACTTAGTGTACTACCTTATAGAAAAGAAATTCATAGATTCATTCATGTATCCATTTTTCTACTAACCTTGGTCGACCAAAATGTGATTTTTTTTTATGTACTAAGAAAAGTGAAAAATACTTTCCTCTTAATTTCTTCATTGAATTTGAAATTTGTTTATAGTAAGCAGTAATTAGACATCTGGCAGCAACATGGTCCAACTGTTAAATCTTCTCATCCAAAAGGCAAAAAAAAAATTATAGAAAAAGCTCTTATTTCCCAAATTCTGTCATTTTGAAAAGGACGTTTTAAAAAGAAATATAGCTTGGTGTACTACCACACAATAGGGAGCAATCTGGCTTTAGAAACATACGCCAAATTGGTGGCAGAATCTGGTTTGGAGGATTCCCACCAGGGCCACCACTTTTCCTCGTTGCACAAAAGCAAAGCAAGAAGTGCAATGAATTTTTTTTTTTTTTTCACAAAAGCAATGACTTTTAATGATGTCATAATGTCGATAAATAGTTCTCTGTGTCATTGGTTTTGGTCAAATTAAGGTAGAAGAAATCCTGGAAACCTGGTACCTCTTTCTTTGCACTTAAGTTTATTATCATCTAATTGTCCAATTCCTGTCCCTATAAATAGGTTCCTTTTTCACTTCCAACTTCACCCGAATGAGACAACCTGCAGAATGTAACCTTTCTTGTTCATTTCTGCAACATAACCTGTACTTATTGTAGATTGAACGTCTCTTCCATTTCTGTATCTCTCCTTCTTGATCTGCCATTTGTTTTGTTTTAGAGTTGAGTTCAATAATCCATTCCTTTCTTTCCATTGCTCTGCCAATGGCTCTACTAACAATTTTTTTTTTTAAAAAAAAAAAGACAATCGGCAAAGAAGCAAGCAAGCATCCATTAAAGTAGATTGTTGTTTCCAAATCTTCATCTCTAAGTATAATTAAGATATATAATATGAGTACTTTAAATCTTAACAAGCTAAGTTGGTATGAACATATATAATAAACAATTGTTCTAATTCCTTTCTTGCAATGGTGTTTTTTGCCAACTCAAATTAATGGACACTTTTCCCACAAATTAATTAAAATGAGATGTATAGTGTTTCAAATAAATCAAACATTTTAACTTCCTCCATAGGTCCTCTTCTCCACTTCTTCTTTACTGGGGTTGTTCAGGTCAGATTCTAGTTTGGGTCTTGATAAGAATCATAACCAGAATGCCGAATCAATTTGGCTTCAATTCCTCACTACAAAAAAAAAAACTGGAATTTGCAACGACTCAGCGACGGATTCACGGCTATTGACGGAAATTCCGTCGCAAAAACCCTCATTGCTGGCAAAATTACCGACAGACTGAGTTTCCGTCACAATTATGAAGTGTCATCTAACATAACATGTTTAAAAAATATATATATGAAGTGTTTTCATATCAGTTCTCAGTTCGATCCTTACTGGTTCCATTTTAGTGAGAATCAAAATCGTTATTGCATAATAAAATTTCCAATTTTAGTTCAGTTCCACATCCTACCATTAAAAAAAATTTCTGATTCTTGTTAAATCCGATCCAATTTGATTCTCGATAATTTAAATTTGGGAATATATCCTTGATTACAATTAGAGGTCACGAATATTAAAATTTGATTTTGGATAGAATATCAAATATATATATATATATTTAACAAAGATAGAATATCAAATATACTAAACATGTTCAATATGACAATAATATATAGGAATACAGTTATACAAAATATAAAATATAAATTTAGTATAGACTTTGTTAAAACACAGATAACACGCACGCACTCACTCAAAGCTTCCTTTGCAATCTTTCATCTCAGTCTTTATCAACAATAGTTGAATTCACTTTAAATATTTTGAACATTCTCTATTAAAGAAAAAAAAAATGACTTACATATGTTTTATAATAATAATATCCTTGCTAAGCAAGCAAGCTACACATAATTTCTTTGACAAGTTAAACAATTAAAAAATCGTAATATTATATTCAGTAGTTGTTTTCATGGTCAAAATAATCTGTACTTAGTCACCACTTTGTATCAAATAATTGACCACTTTGTATCAAATTCTATAAATTTATTTTAAAAAAATTACAAATAGGGTTAGGTGAAGATGCAAATTTGACTTATTTATTAAATATTCAATCATAAATAAATAATTTTTTTGTTCATCTCACACTATAAATATGTGACATATTTCCTTCAATCTATTGACTAAAATAATCATAAATATATAGTAAAATGGCATCCATCTTCCAATCTATCTTTGCTTGCTTTCTTTCTTCGTCACCACACTCTCAAGTTTCCGATGACGCTGCCGTCTCAGGCAATAAAAGATCCAAGTCGGAGAAACAACAACCCAAAACCAAAACCAAAACTATATCATCAACAAGTCCTCCAATTATAGTTTCATACTTCCCCACCAACTCATATCTATCCCGTTTGTAATAATAGTATTTCATTTCTTGTACTATTATAATTATCCAAGAATTAATAGTAATTTTTTTTTTTCATTTCTTTAGTTAATTTTTATATCTCTACGTTCCTCATTAAAATTGTTCTTTGTATTCCAAAAAGCTCTGAATGTAATTTTTTAGCTAAAATATGTAATCAGAGCTTCTGTTGTTTTTTTCTTTACTTTCTATCTCCACTTTGAGGTTTTTCCATTGGTATCTAAACTACGACCATGTCAGTTCAAATTTTTACTGGATTAAAAATTAATAAAAAAAAAATTAATTTGCTACTAAAAAAGTATTCCACCAGCCTAACTGTGGTGTAGAGTAATCCGAATTATGGCAATCAATGACTCTCTATGAGGGTGATCTTTTTAACCCAACTTTTGCCCGTTCATAACACCAGGTTCAAATTCTATGGGTTCCACACTTTATTTCGCTAGGCCAATTGGTGATTTGTAACGGTAGATATTATGTAATAGATATTTTGTGGTGGATTTAGAGGGTTGTATTTGAAGAGATAAATACCAAGAAACATATGCTAAAGTCCAAATGTATGTCAGTTTTGAATTTGGTGGACTTATTTCTCAATAATGTTCTCTAATAATAAATAATAATAATACTCCATAAGAATTTATATTTTTTAATTATTGTGAATTAAATAATGAAATGAATCTTTAAGATTTTGTTTTTTATTTATGGGACAGAAACATTGATAAAAAAAAAATATCCAAAGGCAGAAATTACTTTCTTCCAACACTCGTAATAGCAAAATTGACCATTTTGCTTGAAGAAGCATATTTTATAATTTAAAAATGTATCATTTTTTAAAATTAATAATAACCAATCATCTATAAATATAAAATACTAAAGATCTGGTGAGACATTTTTGGTATCGTCAATTATCTATTTTCTTAAATTTTTGAATTTTTTTCAATACTGTACCATTCTAAAGTATTACAATAATATAATATACCTACGTTCCCAATTTATTAAGACTTTACGTCTTTTTAGTATTTTAAAATGAGTGAGACTTTTTTTTTTTAAAAAAAAAATTATTAGGACAATTATACATTTTGTTTTGTAGTAGAAATAATTTGTCTTTAGTTTATGTGAAGTCCACATTTTTTATATTGAGTAGATGTGAGTTGTTATTTTTAGATAGAATGAAAGAAAGTTATAGGGAAAAACATAAAATGCATAAAAACATATAGTTTCTTTATTTTACAGGATTGCGCATCCAGTAGTATATGATGACTATCCCCAAGTCATGAGAGAATTAGAGGGAAGCAGATTGTCAAAATTCACTCAAGAATAGTCAAAATTGCTTAATGGGTCTTACCATTTTATTACGCTAAATTACTACACAGGATATTTTGTAGATAATGCTCCTCTCACTAAAAAATCTCGTCCCTCTAAGCTACGAAATCAGAGAATAAGTCTTACTTGTTCGTTCAAACATTTTGAAATTAACTACTACCTCCGTTTTTCTCATATCTTTACATTCACTATTTCACCAATACCAATGTTAGGATTGAAAATTCTTCTATTAATGACGTAATAGAATTACAGGATGAGCAAATCTCACTCAACAACAAAAAACAACCATCTCTCTCACAAATTCTAAATTTCTCTCTACAAGAACACTCTTCCTCACAACTCTTCCTCACACTTCACGTTTTCTGCCTCTCTATTTTCTGCTACATCAAAACAATCAGCAGCCCACACACTATAATACATAAGAGAAATAATAATTTACAATAATAATGGGAGACATAATTATGAAGACATAATGATGACATTAATTATGACATTGACTTTGTTGGAATCTGGATTATTCAACGAACTCCCCCTCTAGATTCTTCCGTCACTTCCTACTGCCAAAGAGTAGAGTACCGCTATCATCTTCTTCTGTAGCTCCCCCTCAGTCAATACCTTCTCTCTTTCTCTGAACACTGTAGTGAAAGGTATCTCATCCTTATTCGTAAACCATGAATAAGGGAAAACAACAACTCTTGGAGACTCTTACATCTCCGTATATCTCCTTCCTCCGAACCACGATGAAGGAAGGCCTCCCACTCGGATTATGCAACATCCGATGATATGGTGACCATGGTGTCACCATAATCCTTCTGAGCCTTCTGACTGCTTTGCGCTATTTCTTTCAGAAACTTCCGACAATCTCTTATTTTGTGACATTTCTTGCCACAATGATAGCATTTAATGATACTATCATCTTGATCCGAGTCATCGTCGACATTCTTTGGATCGTAGTCTCGATTTTTTCCTCTTCCTCGGCCTCGACCTCGACCTCGACCTCGACCTTTACTTCTACCTCCATTTCTGCCTTCCCCTTTTTCATTGCTTTCATAAACAAGGGCATGCGACTGATCAACCCCAACTTCTTTTCTACGGGCTTCCTCGTTTATTAAAGCGTCTGTAACCATCTGCATAGTTACTTTGCCATCGGGAGCAGAATTACTGAGAGTAACAACAAGCGTCTCCCAGCTATCAGGTAGAGAACTCAATAGCAATATGGCTTGCTCCTCGTCTTTGAGAATCCATTCAGCTACACCGAGCTGATTCACAAGATCCTGAAATTGACTCAGGTGTTCTGCAACAGAGGTACCACCACACAACTTGTCGTTTACCAGTCTTCTCATCAGGAGCGTCTTATTGCGGGCCGTTTTTGCTTGATACATATTTTCTAGCTTCACCCAGAGAGTATATGCGTCTGTCTCTTGAGAAACATGATGAAAAACACTATGGTCTATCCATTGTCTGATTAACGCCACAGTTTTCTTATTCATTCTCGTCCAGACTTCATCCGTTTTCGTGTCTGGCTTGACACCTTTGACTTCTAAAGGCTCTGCTAAATCCCTCAGAATCAGTAAATCTTCCATCCTTGGCTTCCACATGTTGTAGTTTGTGGGCATAAGCTGGATCATCGTATCCGTGCTTGAAGACTCCATGAAAAATACCTCAAATTTGCTTGTACCGGACTGTGGGAGCAAAATTAGGCAAAACCGAGGTCACGGTTGAATCCGGAAC
>CATIWJ010121774.1:0-18248 GCA_949640765.1 Croton laevigatus | reverse complement strand
AAAATTAGGGTTCATACTAAAGGTTGAAGATGAAGTTGAAGGATGGTAGGAAAAGGTGGTTTAAGCTTATGTAATTAGGAATTTTGATAGAAATTGCAAGAAATTGCCATGTAGGGTTGTGTTCTTATAACCTAGGGTTTTTAGGTATTTACTAAACACATTATTCTTATAGGAAATCAAGAGGAAAAGCATAGGGAAGAAGCATAAAGCATTAAGGCAAGCTTGAATCCAAGGTTTGGTACCTTAACTTGTAAACTTTTCAATTTTTCCTTGATTTCTTGCTTTGACCGAATGGCCCTTGTTCTTGAATGATGTGTATTTTGTTTAATTGGTTTATAAACATGTTTACAATTGCTAAAATATGATTTGAGAAGTCAAAAGAATCATTTGGAACTAAACATGCAAAATTACCTTAAATAGGCATAAACTTTAAAGAATTCTCATAAATTATCTGGAAATGATTTTGAGGCAAAGCTTTCTCCTACCCTCCTAATATATTAGAAAGTGTTCAAAAGTAATTTTTATAAGAAAAAAAATATAATTCTCCCTTGGTGTCATTAATTGGGCCGAATGGTCCTAGAAAAAGAACCCAAAAATGGTCAATTTTGTATATATGTATTTTGATACCAAAACTCTTGAATCTTTAATTTATAGTGTATGAGCGACCTATGGACACTTAAAGGGAAGTATATGACACAATTCGAGTGCCTAAGGGAACCTCAATTGGGTCATTAGCTATCTCTTTCAAGTTGTCCAATTTCGTCAAAACACTATTCATTTGGTATGTGGGTACTATTCATATTGCATATTACTATTCATTTGGTATATTTTCCAAGGTATGCCTAAGGCGTTACTAACCAAGAGTTAAATGTTATTCAAACATTGATATATGAAATATATGAGATAAAAGTGTAAAGCTCTACTTGGTTCGAGTCGAACTAGGCGATAAGGATATCACGCGTCATATGAAAAAGTGGTCCATATATGCATGAGTATAAGTATGAGTATGAGTATGAGAATCTGGACTGGCGCCACTTATGAGTATAGTCGGTGTGCTACGAGGCACCCGACAAGTTATGAGATTATATCTGATATGGAAACTGTTCAGTGGTTCTAGTATTATGGTACTGTAATTATTGGATTGTGACCAATATTGGATTCCATGAGATTTTTATTGCCTTATTCCAAGTTCAACTAAGAGACCAGTAGAGCACAGTGAATAAAGTATTTGATCTGGTAATGGGTTTCATATTATTGCATAATCACCTGTTCTGTCCCGTTTAAAAGGAAAGTTTATGACTTAATGTTATTATTTTACATTTATTGCTTCTATCGCTCATTTCCAGATTTATTTTTATAAGTTAAGGTACCCACTGGGTATAATTTGTTCAGCGAGTTATTTCCTGTAACTCGCAAGTTAACAGGTAAATATAGTAGATTCCAGATACAGTCACCGGCAGTTCCAGCAGCATTTAAGGTCCTTTTATTTCTGTAATAGAACACTAGTATGTGGCATGTATATAAATAATAATAGCACTCCCAGATGAATATTAGGTTATTATGTAATTGGTATCTTCTTAGATATGCAATTTGCTCTGAGTTGTTGACTGAGATTATAGAAGTGCTTGTTTGTTTTTTTTGGTTTATTTGAGGAGTGAGGGTATAAGGTCAGATTACCAAAGTGTTTGGGTTGTTTACCTTGCAGGATCCCAGTGTATAGTCGTAGGGACTATTCGTTTAGTTGCTATTACTATTCACGGATTATCCATTCCTAGGCGGAACTATGGCAAAATTTCTGCAAAAATTTGGTTAAAAATTGGCTAAGTATAAAGTAAAGTTCATGTACAACACATATGCCTGCTTAATTAACTAGTTCTTAATAGTATAATATAGCTCCAGTACCAGCATGTAACGCTTCTTCGGGATCTCCTAAGAGGCCTAGAAGGGGTGTTACAACAAGTTCTTGAATGGACTTAACGACGAACTGCAAGTACAGTTAGTGGCTATGGGGTTCACTGAGTTTTCCAAGCTATTGTCTAGAGCACTCGAGGTTGAGAGGGTGCAGATGAACCAGAGGAATAGGCGTCAAAGGGTGCAGCAGAAGAGAGACCAGACCCAGAGTTTTGGTGGAGGTCAATCCTTCAAGAAAAGATTTAGAGGGGGTGGTTTGACCCAGTCTAGAGGTCGGAGCCAAGGCAGAGGAGCTGCCAGAGGATCATCTAGTGCACCCGAAACCCTGGGAGGTTCTGGTAGGGGTAATCGTGGAGGTAAGGCTCGAGGAGCCGAGTCAGTAACAGGCAGTACTAGAGAATACCACCCCTACCCTTCTTGTGACACATGTGGGCGCAAGCATTAAGGGGAATGTTGGTATCAGCCCAACGACAACGTTTGCTGGGAATATGGCCAAGAGGGTCACATGAGACGTCAATGCCCAAGACTCTAGAGTGAAGCACCAGCTCAGACAGAGCGTTCTCAGCAGCCATCCGGCAGAGGCCGAGGCAGAGGTTGTGGCAACGCCAACCTGCAGAGGACCCAGTCAGAAACGGTTGATCACCCTGGGACCGGTGCTCTAGCCAGGGTGTACGCAATGAAGACTAGAGAAGAGGAGGATGCTCCAGACGTCATAGTTGGTACGTTATCTATGTCTGGAAGATCTATTTATACATTTATTGATCCGGGTTCGACCCATTCCTTTATTTGTATGCTTAGGGATAGTGTTAAGGAGTTGTGGGTAGAATGTGTTGCGTCCGAAATTTTAGTGACAACACCTTTAGATGATGGGGTAGTAACTAATAAGGTCATCAAGAATTGCCCTATAGAGATTCACAGTGAGATCTTCCTTGGGGATTTGATAGAGCTACCATTTAGAGAGTTTGATGTCATCCTATGGATGGATTGGTTGCACAAGCACAAGGCCATAGTCGATTGTGAGAAAAAGAGGGTAACTTTGAAGACACCCGAGGGTAAGGAAGTGCTCGTTGTTGGGGAAAGACCAGATTACTTGCATAATATCATATCTACAGTGGCAACGAAACATTTGATCCAAAAGGGCTGTGAAGCCTATTTGGTCTGTGCCTTGGAAGTAAAGAAAATTGATGATGAAGTTAAAGGCATACCTGTAGTATATGAGTTTCTAGATGTATTCCCAGATGAGTTACTAAGGATGCACCTAGGAGAGAAGTGGAGTTTACTATAGACTTGTATCCGGGAGCTGCACCAATCTCTATAGCACCTTATAGAATGGCACCAGCAAAATTGAAGGAATTGAAAATTCAACTGCAAGAGCTACTTGATAAAGGATTCATCAGACCGAGTGTGTCTTCATGGGGAGCACTGGTGTTATTTGTAAAGAATAAGGACGGATCATTGAGGTTATGTATAGATTATCGGCAACTGAACAAGTTAACCATCAAGAACAAGTATCCCCTTCCGAGGATTAATGATTTGTTTGACAAGCTGAAAGGAGTCGGAGTGTTCTCAAAGATCAATATACGATCAGGGTATTATCAATTGGGAATCAAGAAAGAAGATATACCCAATATGGCGTTTCGTACTCGATATGGTCATTACGAATTCCTAGTGATGCCATTTGGGTTAACGAATACCCCAGCAATCTTCATGGACTTGATGAATCGTGTCTTCCACCAGTATCTAGACCAGTTTTTGGTAGTCTTCATCGATGATATCTTAGTGTATTCGAAGGACGAGAAGGAGCATGAGCAGCATCTACGCATTGTATTGCAGATCTTAAGAGAGAGGTAGTTGTACGCCAAACTCAGTAAGTGCGAGTTTTGGCTAAAGGAGGTAATATTCCTAGGACACATAGTGTTGGCAGAAGGCATTAGAGTTGACCTGAAGAAGATATAAGCTATTATGGAATGGAAGCCTCCGAGAACGGTAATGGAAGTAAGGAGTTTCTTGGGGTTAGCTGGTTACTATAGGAGATTTGTTAAGGGTTTTTTAGTGATAGCTGCCCCGATGACCAAGTTACGACAAAAGGATGTAAGGTTTCAATGGAACGATGCTTGCCAGAAGAGTTTCGAGATACTGAAGGAAAAGTTGACCAACGCACCAGTTTTGACACAACTAGTATCTGGGAAGGAATATGCTATCTATAGTGATGCATCACACATTGGTTTGGGGTGTGTGTTGATGCAAGAAGGTAAAGTGGTTGCATATGCTTCTCGTTAGCTGAAGCCTCATGAGAAGAACTACTCGACGCACAATTTGGAGTTAGCTGCTATAGTGTTGGCTTTTAAGATATGGAGGCATTATTTGTATGGTGAAAGATGTCAGGTCTACACTGACCATAAGAGTTTGAGGTATCTTCAAGGGCAGAAGGATCTTAACCCGCGACAGAGGAAATGGGTTCAGCTGTTAGCGAATTTTGATTACACTATCAACTATCATCCTGGGAAAGCTAATGTGGTAGCGGATGCTTTGAGCAGAAAGATGATTCAAGCCTTGAAAGTGACGAGGGTACAAGTACTAGAGGAGAATGATGATGCATGCTTAGCAGAGATGCAAGTTAAACCTATGCTGTTGCAAGAAATAGTCGAAGCTCAACAAAAAGATCCTTAGATACAGAAGTGGATAAAGCAAGTTCAAGATGGGAAGAACAAGAAGTATCAGATTTCCTCAGATGGTATGTTGTGCTTTGAAGATCGAGTAGTGGTGCCAAGATCGGGCAACGTAAGAGAAGCAATTATGAGAGAAGCTCATAGTAGTTCGTTTGCAATGCATCCGGGAAGTACTAAAATGTACTTGGACTTGAAGAAAAGTTACTGGTTGCCAGGAATGAAGAGGAATGTCAACACTTACGTGTCTAAGTGTTTGAATTATCAGAAGGTGAAAGCGGAACATCAGTTACCATCGGGACTGCTACAGCCCACCAGCATACATGTATGGAAATGGGACCAGGTAACCATGGATTTTATTTTAGCTTTTCAATTTTATCTAAACAGTTTATTAAATAATAAATTGAATTTATTTTTGAAATTTAATAATTTTTGGGCATAAATAAATTAATTTAAGGCTAAGATTAAGTTTATTAATAACCTAAGGGGTTGGCCTGGTGGTGAGGTAAGTCATCAAAAACCAAAAGGTCCTGGGTTCAAACATTGGGGGTAACTAAAGGCAAAAAAAAAAAAAAAAAAGATTAAGTTTAATAATGATAAAATAAATATTATAAATTGTTTAATTTGAAAAATATTATTAAATGAATATTTTATAATTTAATTTGTGGGTAATCTAAATTATTGTTAAGATTAAATATTTTAATAACTTAATTAAAATATATAGACAACAATATTAAGTCTAAAATACATATAAAATGAGTTCAATTTAATTATTTCATAAAAATTTATTGGTTAACACTTAATAAATTTTTTTTTTGGACAATTAAATTTAAAGAGTTCCAAATTAAAAATTTATATATGACAATTGGACTATTAGATGGACAAATACCTTATGACTTTGGATATGGACAATGATAGGACAAAGGACAGGACAGTCCGAGGACAAATGAATAAGGACCTGAAACTTAAGAAGACCGATGTTTGATACTTTAACTGTAAAAACTTTAAAATTTTATTTTATGCATGGTTTTAAATATTTTGCATCATTTAAATTGTTGATGATTTGATTTTGAAATTTATGATTTATGTTATTTGTGATTTTTATGATTTAACTATTAAGTTAAAAACTATAAAAGCAAATGATTGAGAATTTTATTGAATAGTCGGAACCACATATGTAGATTACGACAAAAATAATAATTTGGAAAAAACTAATAAATTTATAAGTGTTCATAAATATGCTACAAAATGATATAATTAAGAATTGGTATTTTTTTTAAAAGTAAATATAAGTAAGTATAAGTATATTAATATATATAAATTTGAGTTTTTTAAACAAGTATATTTTATTAAAGTAAATCAAGTATAAATAAAGATTTTATTAATCTAAGATAGAACATGTTTTGATTAAAGAGTTTTCATTAAATAATATATGGAATTGTATTTCTAATGTGAGTTGAAAATAAATGAAAAGTATTTGATTTAAAAATGAAGGAAAATATTATTTGATAAATAATGATTTGAAATAAATAATTATAATAGATATGATTGATGAATTTGTTTATGAAATAATGATTTTTAAATAAATATTACAAATTGCATGAGGAAAATATGATTTTGAATTAAATAATTGCATGTTATGAAAAATATGATTTTGGTGAATATGATGAATTTGGAATAATTAATTATGTTGAATTTAATGATGAATGAAAGAAAAGCAAGTGTGATTTGAAAAATCGAAAATTGTGAGAAAAATGTTTTAAGCTCTACTAGGATTTAGTTGAACTGAACCAATGTAGGGTTGATCGATCATTCCCGGTGATTTAATTATTGCCATTGATTTGTTACGGCGACGTCCGTTGAAATTGATTTACGGTGACTACCGTTATTCATGCCTTCGGATATTTAGCCTTTAGGTGTTAAGCCTTCGGGTGTTTAGCCTTCGGGTGATTAATTGAGTTAATATAGGTTTGTCTAAATATTTGGTAGAGCTGATCAAGCAAGACAAGTAAGATTTTAAATAACACAATTTTATTTATTTTAAAGAATAATTTTTATTTGATGAATATTTTATATTTAAATTATATTTTTAATTTGTGTATGTGTATTTAATTTATTTATGCTTTTCATTAGTTAAAGTATCCATTGATAATAATTGCTCAGCAAGTTTGGTTTATTTTGAACTTGTAGGTCTCCGAAAGAAGTATAGAAGTTGGAACATTGGGGTACCACCAAAACAAGAACATAGATTGGCATATACTATGAAGTTAAAGTCAGCACAAGCAAAACTATAATAGAAGAAAAAAATATATACCATATTTTGTAATATATTTAGAATATGATTTGTATACCATGTAATATGTAATGTGACATAACTTGGTTCGGCTAGAAATAGTCGGATTAAGCGCTGTTACTAGGAGTGTTCACAAAATGGACCGGAACTGGACCGGGACCGAATCAAACCGGATCTGACCGGATGGATCAGGTCCGGTCTTTAAAATTTTAGATTTCGGTTTTTCGGTCCGGTTCGGACCGGGTAAAAACCGGATTTTTCCGGTCAGACCCTGCAACCCTGATAACTATAATTTTTTTTTTGAAATTTTCAAATTTCAAGAGCAAAAAAAAAAAATAATACTTAAAATTATATGTAAATTAGTGCTACTAGTCTAAGATAAGAATAAGTTATACATTGAATTTTATAATTGTTTTTGTCCTTCTTTTTTATGGAATGATATATTTATAGCTTTAATTCTTTTAATGTTGGTAAATTAAATAAATAAATTGAAACTCTAATATTTTTTTGATACCTTCTTTAAGATAAATTATTAAATTTTGGTAATTTACGTTAGTACACTATTGTTGGTTTTATGTAAAAGAGAGTTTTTTTTTCCCTTTAATTTTAACAAAAACAAAAAAGTTGAAATAGGTCCAAACCGGTCTAAACGCTGATCCGGACCGGACCTGGACCTAATGAATTAGATCCGGTCCTCGGTCCACATAATTTGTCTAATCCGGTCTTCCGGTGCAAGCGGTTTCGGTCCGGTCCGGACCTATGAACACTCCTAGCTGTTACAAGCTTTTACTCTTTTTTCCGAAGTTCGATTAATAATTCAAATGCCCGCATTTAACCACATGCTCTCAGACTTTTAGTCCTTATTCTGTCATTTAAATTCACTTTTAGCATTTCTCATTTGATTGGATACTATTTAGGCTCACTTGAAAATTTTACCAAATGAATAGTAGATGGCAAAATGAATAGTGACAAATATACTAAATGAATAGTAACTTGACGAATTTTGACAACTTAAACGGGGTAGTATATAACCCATTCAAGGCCAGCTTAAGTACCCTAAATGAGTCTTATACATTCCTTTAAGTGTTGGTATGACTCTTACAAAGTTCCATTTAAAGGTCTAGGAGTTTAGACAATCGAAATTTTAAGATACAAAAATGACACTTTAGGTCCCCCTTTTAAGGACCATTCGACCCAACCAAGAACCAAGAGGGGGTTTTGTATTTTTTCCCTACAAAAATCATTTTAAGACACCTTATGATATAATATGAAAGGATTTGAAGTCCATTTGCAAAGACTCAATTAGGATTTTTAATGAAAAATCATCAAAGCTTAAGCCCCTATTATGTATCTTTATGTATGTTAAGTTCAATGGTTCCCTTTGCATTCTAAATGATATTTTAGCAATCTAGAACACATTCAAACATCATATAAACATAAAAACATAGCATTTGGGAACACAAACCATTCAGCCAAAAGGAAAAGAAAATGAAGAAAATGGACAATTCCAAAGTTAAAATACCAAATTTTGTTTTTAAGCTTTCCTTAGGTGTTTAATGGCCTTCTTCAAGCTTTTTCGATTGTTTATCTATGTAAATCACATCTCCATAATGTCAACATAAACCTTAGGTATGTAGAACACAAGCTTATGTAATTAGTTTCCACAAATTCTATTAAAATTCAAGGTTACATAAAGTTAAAACACCTTAATCTTTAATCTCCACTTCATCTTCAACCTTCCACCAACAAACCCTAACTTTCCACCTTTCTTTCCTATTAGGGTTCATATCATAAACATAAGAAACTAATGATTTAAGCCTATTCATAGATTACAAGTTGCTTAAAACTTAAAATCATAACTAAAAACCATAAAAAATCAACTTGAAAATGAAAGTTACCTTGAAAATTTGCTTCTCCATTGTCTTCCTATGGAGGCCGATAGTTTCACCCTTGAAAATGACCATTTTTGGTCATTTTTAAGCTATTTATAGACAAAGGTGAGCATGTTGTAGCCTTGCTCACTTGTTCCCACTTTTTTTATTAGATTTTAAAGTCCAAGTAAACTCTTTCATTGGCTAAAATTATAATCAAAATTTCCACCTTAATTTCTTGACCAAACCTACTCGAAAATCACCACATATGATCATATGGAATTTAATTAAGGCAAATGATAAAAATGCCATCCGTAGAAAACCCGACGTATCTTTTTATATGCGCGTTTTCAAAAAATTATGTGACGCTCCGTTACGACCAGTAAACTCCTGAGATTTCATATTTGGTATCCATTTTAGGCACTATCAAGGCCCTATCTAACTTTTTGAAAAATTTCACTTAGGTCCTCGACACCTCCTTTGGAGCCCGTTGAGCCATGTTGAGTTTTGTTGGCCTACCTTTGCCTCTAGATGCGATTGTTGTCTTTCCAAAACCTTTACTTATTATACAACCTTTATTATTTACATTATTTACAATTCCCCATAGGGTTTCCAAAACATACACTCGCCTCGGAGCCCTGATAGGTCCCGGGTCGCGCGGGTACCCAATACTTACTTGATGTTTCCAGTAAATGGATGTTACAGCCATCCCAAGGGCCAAGCAATTAATCTTATCCTGAGATCTCTTTTGGATAATTTCAATTCTTTTGTATTCAATCATACAATGAATGCGTTGGACAAATCTATTACTAAGCTACATGGCATGTTTAAGGATGCCAAACAGAACTTTAAGAAGACTGAATTCATTATTATGGTTCAAAAGGGTAAGGGAAAGGGTAAGAAAAAGGCTAAGGATAAGGTTAGACCTAAGTCCAAAGGCAAAAAGCCCAAGGAGCCTAATTCCAAACCTTTGAAAGAGGGCATGTGTTTCCATTGTAACAAATCAAGGCATTGGAAGAGAAACTTCCCACTCTACTTGCAAGAATTAAGGAAGGGAGGTTCGACTTTCACTACTTCAGGTATCTTTGTTAAAGAAATCAATCTTTCTATTTCAACATCTTGAGTATTAGATACGGGATATGGTTCTCACATTTGTTCAAAAGTGTTTGTTGCACGTAAAGCTATTTTCTTAGAGAAAGAGTTTATTTCCAAGAAGAACAGTGGGAGCAAAGTACAACTTCAATTCAAGTTTCATAAATTCCTACAGAGGATAGTATGGAAATTAGGGATGTAAATGAGCTAAGCCAAGCTGAACACTGGCCTATTTGAACTCGGCTCGTTTATTTGACAAGCTCGAATTCTGAGCTTGAGCTCGAGCTCGTTTATGAAACGAGCGTGTAACACCCCTTAACCTAACTACTTCTAGTAGAGTTAAGTGTGTCACAACTGATGCAAGTTGGTATGCAGAACATTACCTCAAAATTTTTTTTTCTTCTTCTATGATGTTGCTTGTTCTAACATCTGACTTTTAATGCGCAACATATGCCATACTAAGTGCTTTTGGTGATTTTGACTCTACTTGACTATTCTGATTTCCTTTGTAACTTCTTGCCAACCTATAAGTTTAGCAGACACTAAACTTGTTAAGCATTACGCTTAGTGAGTACTTTACTTTTACTATATTCAACTTAACACATTAATAATTCATATGGTAAATAATAGCACAGCATTGCAACAACACATCACACATTCACAGCACAGCACCTTGTGGAGAAACAGAAGGATTTCGTGGCATTCATCGCGTACGCGACAATCACACCCTATGTGGTTGTCGCGCTCACAATGGTCTCCCTGAGGTTCATCTCGCTCGCGACCACCCGTTCTCGCATGTGACGGTACCCTGGAACCTAGAGTTATCAATTGAATGCGTTTTAATCGAATTTTTTTAATAAGGAAAAATAATTATGAATATCAATAAGGAATTGAAACAAGATGATCCGCTACAGGACCGAATTCAATTAATAAAAATAGAATCAAGTATTATACGTGTACCGATAAAATAACGATTATAAATAAGAGAAATAAATTAAGTAAAAAGAACATTAAGATAATAATCATAAAGTATCAAAATCTAATAGTCAAATAGAGTCCGATTATAATGGGATTGAGACTAAATTTTGAGGGCGGATAATATGATAGATAATGTGAGCATAAATATAATCCCGGAATTTAATAATTCAAAATAAATTAGATGTAATGGAAGAATGAAATTTAATTAGGTGACTAGATAGAAATTTGGTTGAAGATATTGTTAAATTAATAATAAAGTAATATTATGTGGTATGTGTGTGATAGAAGTATAACGCCACGAAATCTGTAATGTCTAAAATGTTGAATGATCTACGGAAAGAAAGGTAGAAGGAGTTCATAATAAGGAAAATTAAGGAAGAAAACCCTTTGTAAAAGGAAAATAAATGAATTATAAGTTCAGTAAACAGGTTGTAAACCATGAATTAATAAGTTATGAACATAGTAAACAAGTAGTAAATAATAAGTAAGCCAATTTTAAAACATAGTAAACTTTTGCAAATGAAAAGTAAACAAGTTATAAGTAAGATAAATAAAGAGTAAACCAATAGTAAACAAAAATGCAAGTATAAGGAAGGAATGAAGAAAAACGTAAATTATACACAGATCATAAACAGAGGAATGTGGAAATCGAGTATAGGCATAATATTTGACAATTGTAGATAAAGATGGTGCAGACCGGGCACACGGACTCGAAAAGATCGCGGAGAAATTCGCCGAACCTCTGAAGTTAAACGTGCTCATGTCAAGTCAAGATGGGTGACCTCCGAGGGAAGTCAACCCTAAATACGTCAATTTGGTAATAAAAATTACAGTAAGATATCAGACGGGCGCTGATCGCATCCAGAAGGCAAAAGTACACCAACGGAGCTCAGCTGGACCCATCGGGCATTATAGGAAAGGTTAGGTACCTAAATGGAATTTACCGAAAAGTTTTGTAAGGTCTTAGTAGTGCCCATAACAGATGTTAAATATGAATCTAGGGAGTTTACTGGTCGCAACGACGCGTAATGGAATTTTCAAAAAACATACGTATAAAAAGATATATCGAATTTTCTATGAAAGGCATTTTTGTCATTTGCCACATAAATATTCTGAATGATTTAATGTGTTAATTATAGGATAATTTTGGTCAAAAATATAAGATTTTAAGACTAAATATATCATAATAGTGAAAATTACGGTAGTTTCCGAAATTGCATATTTGGAGAATCCCGTAAAAGCACGAAAAGTAGGCTTACACAGAACTATTGAGTTTGACTAGAATTTTGAACCCCAAGATGGCTTATTTTGCAAATATGTAAAACATAAAAGTTGTTTCTTTATGTGTTAGTTAAATGTAGAAATAAGAACCGCTTAATTTGGATATGTATAGACAAAGTTATGATGAAACTAGCAGACAGTGCATAGGCTACCTAAGGCAGTGCGACGGGACCCGATGGAAAACCACGCCAAATATTATCTATGGCTCGGATTGATCTAAAATTTTAACACGGTATACATTTAGATGTCTAGCTTCATTTAGCACAAGAATTATTGAATTTGGAGTAGTGTAAAAAAAGTTATTAGTAAATGATTGCAGCAAAGCCAAGAAGAACATTAAAAGGACCTAAATGGAATGCTTGACTAAATCAAGGAGGCAAATTGGTAAAGGAGGATAATTGAATCCTATGCTTGGCCATCAAGTATAACTTTTCCATGGAAACACTTAGCCAAATCTTGACCCTTCACCCATTTTATTTTGGCTAAATACTAGCCATTAGATTAGAATTAATTAAATCAAAAATAAATATAAAAATATAAAAACAAAACTTATGCACAAAAAATTATTTTGCAAGACCAAAAATCCTCTATCTTCCTCCCATGGTAGTTGGCTCTCTCACCCAAAAATGAGCTATGAGATTTCCTGATCTTTCAAGCCAACTTTCTTAAGGGAAAGATGAATTCTAAGGTAAATTTCTTATATCTACCCTTAATTCTTCCATTTGACCATTTATTTAAGAGATAAATCAAATATTAGAATCGGAAATTTTTAGGGTTTTGTAAGAGGATGATCATGTAATCAAGATAAAGTGATTAATTAATTAAGTAAAGCTTGTATATTGATGGACAAGATGAAAGAAAGCTGAAATTGTATTCTGGCAGATTTCTAGGGTTGAATTCAAGTTGGGTTTCGAACATGATAGGGTCGGAATTTGGGAAACTCATAAAATAGAAAGTTGTAGGTTTATGTCTTAACTAAAAATATAGACCAGATTTGCCTTATTTTGACCTGTAAAACGGAATTCATGGCCGGAATACTGGCCGGCAGTCAGACTGTCGGAATCAGATAGGCTAACAGAACAAGCCGAATTTCAACAAATTATTAGACCATGATAGAGACAGAATTTAAGTAAGTACAAAACATGAAAGTTGTAGATTTATATATCTAGTTTATGGCTGTAAAACAGTTTGGGAAGCAACTAAATACATAGGAAGATATACTCAAAAAATCGAAGGAAGTGCAAGTCTGAAACTAAGTCTGGTAGAATTAAAGTTGTAAACTTTGGTTAGTAATTTGACTAGGTTAATGACATAATTTGAGGTAGAGGCAGAAGAAAAAGTTATTCCCCTATTTGTTAGGGAACTTTAAAGACTAGAAGCAACCTAATTGGATTAATAATGAAAAAGATACGATTAAATTAGTAACATGCGTACAAGCTAAAACCCATAAACAGGACAGAACTAGATTTGCAACTTAGGGTTATAATTTGATATGTTAATAACACAATTGGATGACATAGTAAAAAACAATAATGTACCTAAACGTATTGACTAACTACAGAATCAAGAATTATTTCAGTAGGACCTAAAATGAGAAAGATATACTTAAGTTAGTAAACTATGCGCAGAAGGTAATTAATGAATACACGGGATTGTGTATTGTAAATTATCTATAGAAGTGTTTATTTTTAGTTTATATGAGAAGTGAGGGTATAAGGACAGATTGCCGAAGTGTTTGTGACATTTTTTATGCAGGATCCCAGTGTATAGTCGCAGTGACTATTCATTTAGTCGCTATTACTATTCACGAACTGTCCATACGTAGCCAGAACTCTGGCAAAATTTCCATAGAAATGGACCTAAAATTTGACTAAGTAAAAATTGAAGTGTATTTGGCGAAATACGAATTAACCTAACTATTAGACGAGAACTGTAAGATGTAACCCCAATATCTTGGACCTCATATGTATTATAATTATGACCTAACGTGCCGAACTAACTTACAGAAAATGGATTACACGTAATCTTACAAAGTGGACACGTAAACGCAAATCGGCAAAATACTATTTATTTGGTAAATTTTCGAGAATAAATATATGAAAAGCATAAACGTATAAGAATAACCCGGTAGTATTAAAGTAGTAAGTAAAAGTAAGAAAAAGGAGCTATGAGTACCTAACGAATATATATAAACATGGAAGACTTAAACAAGAGATAATCATATTCTAATATATATAGACGTCATAAATAGAGTACGTATAATAATATATAAGATGGAATAAGAAACTAAATAAAATTGTGATTATACTTATTAAGCTAGATTTGAGGAGAGATTGTATAATCAGACAAAGGGCACAGAAAACAGCGAGCGAATAAATCAACATTAAATCAGGTTTGGTATTTTGCTTTTATTTATTACATTTTTATGTATATGTGCAATGATGTGAACATGTGATGCCTTGTTTGCAATGCTGTGCTACTGTTTGATATACGTGTTATTTGAAAATAATTAATGTGTGAAATTGAACTGAGTAAAAGTAAAGTACCCACTAAGCATAGCGCTTAGCAAGTTTAGTGTCTGCTAAACTTGTAGGTTATGAAAAAATGCAAAGTCAACCTGAACAGTCAAACGAAGTCAGGCTCACCAGATATACCTAGTATGGCATATGCTGCGCAATAAAAGTCAGATGTCAGAACAGTTTACAGCAATGAGAAAAAAATTTTAGGTAATGTTCTGCATACCAGTAAACATCAAATGTGACACTCTTAGCTCGACTAGTAATTAGTCGGGTTTAGGGGTGTTACAAGAAGTGTATGGAAAGAATAAAAATAATAATAATAAAATTTATTAGTAGAAGAGTGTAAAAAGTAGAAGTGTGGGAAAATAATGAAGTAGAAAAATTAGAAAGGGAAATAAAAACAGAAACAGGAAATAAGAAAAGAAGAAAAGAAAGAAAGAGAGAAAGGAGAGAGGGAGGTCGGCAGTGCTGCCGACGCCCGTAACACCGCCATCACCGTGCCGATACCGGCGACTCGCTCGCCTATGGAAAGCTCCGGACAAGGCCAACCTTTGAGCACCTGCACTACCATCGACCATCAACTCAGATGTGTGTACTAGCAACTCAAAGTTCAGAACACGGTTGAGGAGAGACAAACGTATGACGGCTTCATTTGCATTTTTCGATCGACTCCGACCTCATTCGGCGACTTTGAGACCCGATCTGGACTCCCCATGATGTGGACTTTCTGATGATGTAAGAATTGTTACTAGACAACACCATTTCCGGTGACCCAAGAAGAAACGGCAGCAGTCGCCTTTTGAGGAGATTTTCGGCACCTCTGGTGGTCGAACGGTGGAAACAAAGGTAGATATGGACTCCCCTCAAAGAGACCTTTCGACCGGCGTAGAGCTTGCCACCAGAAAACGACGTTTCCGGCGAGAGGTTACTGTTCACCATACCATTTAAGGCATTTTTCGGTGTCCTCCGGCCATGGTTCGGACAGTTTGAAGGTAAGACTTCAATCCCCTTTCTATGATCTTCATTTTGGTGTAAAGATCTAGGTAATCGGTCACTGGAATCGGAAGCTTGGTTTTCTAGTGACTGGCAGATCGATTTTTGGGTTTTTCCGGCCAAACGATTAGGATCGTGGTAGAACTAGACATATTTTTGGAATCCTTGTGATGAGACGAATATGTGGATATGCTTTATGTTGAATTCCGTTGATGTTTGTGATTTCCGGCGACCGGACAGTGACTGGCCGGGGACCGGAATATTCTGTCGCCGGTGACCGGAATATTCCCTCCGGTGAGCGACTTTGGATAGAGCCCTAACGACATTGTTTTGACGTTCTGAACCCGAATATGGACTCCGATTTACGAACCGAGAACTCGATTGACCGATATCGCAATTACCGCAAAATGAATAAATAACAAATTAAGTAAATTAATAAATAGTATGTGAAAGAAATTATTTAAATAAATAATATGTAAGATGAATAAATAATGAAAGGTGGGACTAAATGGAAAAGTGATGTGAATTAGAATAATTAAATTAGGTCAAATGTTACTGGCATAGTTAAGATTAATCCGAATAATTTAATTAATTGGAATTAGATAGAAATTGGATAAGTCAGTTAATAATAAACATAATAATAATAGCAACTATAACTAGTAAAGGACCGAAGTAGTAATGACACCGAATAATTGAATAGTTGGGGATTTAATATTAGTAATGAATTTAAATAAAGAACCTAACGAAGAAGTATATAGGAACACGAATAAATAAATAAATAAATATGGAGTTTAAATAAAATAATTATACTTGATGAACGGAATAATAAGAATTTATTTTAAAGGAGGAATAATAAATTAGAGTGCGCAGCAAAGCGAGATAGACTATAGTATAATAGAAATACCGAGATGAGCGGAGAATATAAATAAAATAAATTCATAGGAATAATAGAAGGGTCTAATAATAATTGAGGTAAAGAATTAACGGAGTTATAAATTATTTAATTAGATGACTACGGGAACTCGCCAGAGCACGGATATGTAGGAGAAGCAGAGGACGGACGGCGACAACCAGGTTTGATACTTTACCCTTATTCGATGTGCTGTGAAAATGTGCGTTGATGTGTTGTGATATGTTTGCTATTTATATTGGCATGAACCCTTGTTGTGTAGTATTTATGATTACGGTAAAGTATCCACTGAGTTCGTAGCTCACCAAGTTAGTGTTTGCTAACTTGTAGGTGTCAGAAGCAGAAGTCAAGAAAGAACCAGTATAGCTGTTCAGCGTCAGGATTATCTAGAAGCTTTAGATGGCATATACTGAACAAAGTGCAACGAGCTTTGTATTATTGCAAAAGTAAAATTTGTGATTATACTGAAATAATGTAACCATTAAATAATAAGAAAAATTTTATATTCTGTATACCGTATAAAGACACTTGTACCTCTCTTATAGGTCTACTTCGGTAGGTGTATAAGGGGTGTTACAATAGTAAACAAGAGTAAAGTACCAAACATGATATTAATGTTCCGTTTGCTCCTTATTCATTTCATGTGCTCTTATGGCTAGATTCCACTGTTGATTTTTCTAACAAATCGCAATTTAATTAATTTCTCATTCTATCAGTAAATGATGAATTTCATTAATTCCCTCACTAATTTAACTTGTTTCTGTATTTATTTGCTTCTTCATTTTTTTTTTTTATAATAGATTCTCTAAATTTATTAACTCCTCTTATACTTGTTTCCATAATTCACTTAATGGGTCCATTTGACATCTTTATTCTATTTTATTTCCATTTATAGTTACTTTCCTTCCTCGGTAATTTATTTATTTCTACTATCTCAACTAAATTGTAAGTCTTCTTTTCATTTATTTACTCCTCCTAGATCTGCTTATGTCCCACTCATTATTTACTGTTTGAATTGCCAGCTTATTTTTACACTTATACATTTTCTTTGAATTTTTTTACGTCGTGTTTTTAAATTCTTTCACCATCCTGAGCATTTATTAATTTATTTAATCTTTTAATTATGTAATTCCGGTAAATTAATCTTTTAATTATGTAATTCCGGTAATTTACTCACTTTATGCGTCGATATTTATTATGTACACATTTACTCTAATTAACTAATCTAATGCTTCGACTAATTTTACAATAATAATCATTAGCTAATTACGTGCGGTGCTTCTCCTATTTATCATTTAAAGACTAATCAAATTTCCGATTATATTTTAATGCTCTATATTAAAATACTAGTTATTCATTATTATTTAATTCCATTTAAGAACATATAAATTTCATACCCATATAAATGTAAACTTATACATACATAATGTCTTCCTAAATTAGTTTAGCTCATTCACATATTTAACTGTTTCTTAAATCGTTTCCATAATAAACACTCTAAAATCATAAACCTTATATTACTTATTTTATCAGTGCTTGTTAAGGTAATATCCAACTATATTAGCTAATTGCTTGTTTACCCTTAAATTTTACTACAGTAAAACCTCGATAAATTAATACCCGATAAATTAATATACTCGCTTAAATAATAATTTCTTCTGGTCCTGACTTGGGCTAAAGGGCTAAAATAATAATTTCGCTAAATGCATAAGATAATAATTTTTTTAAAAATTC
>CATIWJ010121742.1:0-18045 GCA_949640765.1 Croton laevigatus | reverse complement strand
TACATGAATACTACATATGTTTCTTAATGTCAATACCAACTTAACCTAATTGCATTAAAAATGTATAGTATAAGTCGGTAATTTCTAAATTTACTGACATAAGAGAAGAAAATCTGAGTCCCGGATAGAGAATATTTTATTTTAAAACAAAGAATAATAATTTGCACACGTTGAAGATGCATTATATATATTGTAGTGAAGATAAATATAATAAGATGGCAATAGCGGTGGTTACTGCGGTTGATGTATAGGCTGACAGTGCAGCGGAATCATTGAAAATAGTTGGGTTAATGACGACTGCCCCCACGGAAAAAAGTTTATTTTGACAATCTACCCATTCTTGATAAGCACATTTCATGTTCTTTCTCTATCTTTCTTTCTTTCTATACTCCTTTCATTTTTCTTCTTCTTTTTACACTTTTACCCTAACCCGGATACAAATTCCCCAAATCGATGATCTTTTTTTGTCCAAATTCAACTAACGTACTCTTCTCCGAGTGTTGGGTAACTCACATCAAACTCTCATTTGACTTATAATAGAGCGTTCATCGTCTATTAGGTTGTACGTTTTTTGTATATTTGATTTCATATATTTGATTTCTATTTGATGTGTGAGATATAAGATAATTTATAGGATCTAGTGCATGAATATAGATCACTCATAATATAATTAAGCGGAACCTGATTTGATGTTCAAAATACAATAGTAGATTTAACTCACCTTCATATTTTCTGTAATCACACGCATAAACACCATAATTAGTATTTATTAAATAGAGACTAGATCTTTCTGTCCTTTTCTTTCCCAAAGAAACTTTTAATGGGACTAGCCAAATTAGAGTTAAAGGATGAGAGGAGACCTAGACTATTAATAAAGAATCCTATAAACCTTCCCATCACAAGTCTTAATAGCATTAGACTTAAACTTTTAGCCGTCTAACTATATTAGCCCATTAGAGGTGTAAAAGCCCATTATGCAAAAGATCACACAAACTCAAATTTGGTTAATTCATAAATGCTTAAATTATATTTATCCAGTCTATTTTCGTAAATCAAAATAGCACACAATTAATATTAGCCCGCATAAAAATTCTTACATTCTCTCACTTGGGCAATATTAATTGTGCGTTTAAATAATTTTAAAAACAATTTCAAAACGACCCTGAGACTGAATAGTAAAACACAAATGTGGCCACAAATTAAAAAACATATAATTTAAGAAATAACACCTCTATAAAATTCCGTCTGTATTAAACCATTCATATTGAATCATAGCGGCAATTATGCCCTTTATTGACATAAGATATAAATGATTTAACCGACATAGATTACAGTATGATAGTGTAGCATGAGAATAACACCCAAACATGATAAATTTGCTATTCTCATTGTCAATCCTCCACAATTTCTCTTTGACACAAATGCTTATAAAAGCAAGAGAAATACACAATAGCTTTACGTTCCTGAAAACACAAATAGGAACAACGCACAATAGCTATATACAAATTATGCCATTCATTTCCTAAAACACAAATGGAAATATAACACACATTAGCATAAATAAAAGATTAAGATCCAAACACATCTCTTAAGTGTGCAATATATATGTAACATATATCAAATAATGAGCATATATATAATCAAAATATAATACCACAATAATAATCATCAAGTATTCACATATTTATCTCAAAAACGAAAAAATATGTGAATAAACGTAATAGGATATAAATGCTCTATAGCATGTGAATAACAAACGCAGGAACCAAGCAAATTCGACTTCTACTTCACGAGTTCAAAGGTACGATTTTTCTTTTATTCTTTAGCTAAGATTAAAATCCATAATAGATATTAATGACACCAATCAAAGCCACTACGTACTGCTTTTCCTTAACTTTGTTGAAAAGGATTTAAATTTGCGAACTTATTATAAGACTTACTCTAATAATAATAATAATAATATTATTATTATTATAGCTTAATCAGACTATGATTGAAAGTTCCTCAAATTGCATGTTCAGATCTAGCAGGCGAAATCATTAATTCTCAAAATTTATGGTGGAATCAATAATATCTATGCCCAAACGGTTTTTTTTAATCCATATAAATTCTAATAAAATTTATGATAATTGAGTAATATATTTTAGGGTTCCAATTCATGCACAACCATCCTCTGGAACCACTCTGATACAACATGTAAGATAATTTGTAGGATCTAATATATGAATATAGATTACCTATAATATAAATAAGCGAAAGTAATTCATAATTTAGCTGAAGTAATTGCGTACCTGATTTGATTTTCGAAACAAAATAGTGGATCAAATTACCCTTATATTTTATGTAATCACGCACATAAACACCATAATTAGTATTTGTCGAATAGAAACTATGTCTTCCTCTTATTTCCTTTACCAAAGACGGCTTTCAATGAGACTAGTCAAATTAAGGTTAAAGGATGGAGAGAGGATTTAGCCAGAGAATCACACAAGTCCTAATAGGATAACCATACTGGCCCATAAGAGGTGTAAAAGACCATTATAGAAAAAATCACGTAAATTTAAATTGGGTTAAACTCATAAATACTTAAATTATATTTATTTAGTCTATTTTCACAAACCAAAATAATACACAATTAATATTAGCACACATTAAAATACTTACATGCTTTCTAATAGCATCTGATGGAGAAAAGAAATGAAATCTTGGATATTTAAGTTAGTTTTATAATTGCGTTACTCTTTGTAATTGTAACAGTTAATAATTTGATTGATGTGAAAGTGAATGATGGAGGGTTGTTGAAAATTCAGTCGCTCTAACTACTTACGGTTGCAAGTTGCAAATAAATCAAGAGATTTTGTAATCTTCATACACTGCTCAATCGCTTCAATAGTTCAAACAATACTTCAATCTATATATTTTCCCATGCATGTTAACGTTACAGTTAGTGTAAATGAAAGATAAATAGCAATACAGTCAATAATAATGTTTTGAGCCTTGAACTTAAAGCCCAGAATATGAAATTTTGGGCCCTTAAAGATCCATCATGAAATGGGCCATTTACATATCAAATAAACTTCTTCTATAACAGGCTGCTTTCGGGACAAGAGCTCCAATCCTTGGAATTCCTTTAATAACTCGGGTATATATTAAGGGTTTTGATATATGCAGCTCTTAGGGCGGCATATAAGCATTTAATAGGTAAAGAATCCTTATTAGAAAAGTAAGAAGCCAACTTATTTTTTTTTTGAACAACTAAAAATTTTTCTTGGAGAAGTGAGAAATCAACTTTTTCAATAAGAATCTTTCCTCGTATTAAAAGTTTATATGCAGCCCTAAGGGCTGCATATATCAAAACCCATATATGAAATCAGAAAGATTTCTTTTCCATTATCTAAAATCAGACTCCCCATCTAAATGGAAAAGAAAAAACGAATATTTTTAATTTCCAAACCATTTTCGGCTTTTTTTTTTCCCAAAAAGAAAAGAGAAAAACATAAACTTTGAAGAAGAAGATTGAAAACCTCTCCACCGCTGCTGATCTCCTTCGCCTGCAGCCTACTGTCTATCGAAGGGAACCGGTTGACATCCCAGAGGCCAGCGAGTTGTCCAGTACCCTCAGAATCAACATCAGTGACCGAAAGCAGATGAAATTTGCAACAGAAGCATAAATCCCTCGCTGGAAAATCGAAACTAGGGTTCGCAGAAGTGAGCTCCACACAAAACTGATAAAAAAACTAGCCAGCATATCTTGGCTTGCCAGTTTCTAGGCGATGGAAACTTCTATGCCGCCGTCAAGTTTTGGTGGTGTTTCAGTGTTGCTTCCATGGAGTTTCCATTATTTCTCCATTTCCAGAACCAGGGGGAGAAGAAGAGTTTTTCGATGAGCTGCAAAAGAATCCGTCAGATTTCAAGATAGGAACAAAAAAGGGAAGAGATTTCCATCAAGTTTCGGATGGAAATCAGTCAGAAAAAGCAGTTTTTCCTCTTCGAAAAATCGAGGCAGGGCGTGTTGCCTCGCCAAAAATATCACGATGGCCGGAATATGTTGCCAAAGACGCAGGGTATGGCAAAAGATAGCCTCTTTTGCTATATTCTTCAAGTTACACACCTTAAAAGTAGTAAATGGCTACTTTTTACATTACATTGCGCAATTGATACTTTTGGTAATTTTTTTTTAATTTTGGTCCCTAAATCTGTATATACTCCTAATAACTTATGCAAAACAAATTATTGGACATCTACCTTTTGTAGCAAATGTATTTTGGAACTACGTAAAAGGAAGGGTGCTATACTGAGTTGAAAGTGCCAAAGAGTGCAAACCAGGCCAAACCAACAAGAATTGATGCAAATTGGACCCAAACCAAAGGAGCCAACCAAATCGACCCAGGGCAAGCCAAGGACTGAGACATATCGATCATGTTCCATCAATAATTAAATAAAAATTTGACGTTCAAAAGTAAATTTGAATCTTGTTTTGAACTCTATTAGGCAATTTTCTGACCTTTCAAATCAGTTTCAATCTTTGTTTTGGCAATTTTAATTTTCTAAATAAAGTTTTGTCCCGAATTCAGCTCAAAAGATTTTTTTCTTTTATGCTTTCATCCAAAAACTTACACAATTAGTCCATCCACTCTCTATTTGTGAGCCATGTTTTGGCACCTTTTTCCTCTCACAAAACGTAATGTACTCTCACTTTTCACTATTCCATGTTTTATGTGAAGTTAAATTAGCACAAAAACCTTAGATCAAGGTTTTGTGGACTTAATCAATGAATCCTTTGCTAATCCAGATATAACTCTTCGATTCAACTTTGATATAACTCTTCGATTCAACTTTGTTGTTCATCGCTCTACACACAATCGAGCTAAGGTTTGTCTCCTTAATTTCAATCTCATTATTGATTTGTTTTATTAACTGTTTATAAAAATTAACGTTAACGGAACTAACTTTTTATAATACTTTGACTTTTAAAATTTTTTTCAAAAGCTAAATCATTGAACACCATAAAAAAAAATGACAATGTTTTTTAATTAGTGTCCGAGTTTATGCTATTAGAATACAAAGTAGAAGGGGGTGTGCAAACGTGGTTCGTTCAAAAGACCGAATCAAACCGACCTTGAACGGAAACTATTGATATAAGGCCTATGAACCCAATTTGAACCGAACCAGTTTGGTTTACTTAGAAACCGATAACACCTATTTTACTAACGAAAACCAAAATCAATCTCATACTATTTCAATCATAGAAACAAAATCATCTCAATAAAATAAATTCAGCAATCATGGATACTATATTTAAGAATAATTCAAAAACTAAACATAAATATTGCAAAATATAAACAGTAATCACAAAAGCTAACACACAAATACTAAAATATATCAACGAATTAGTAATCAAAGAAACTAACAGTCACTAAAACAGAAACAATCTCAAAAGATAGAACCGAAGCATTTAACAATGAATGGGCTTTATTAGCAAATCTGATTAATCGATTTGTTCTAGTGCAATTATTAAGTGCATGTTGTCTCTTATTCCTTAATCAGCATGTTCTACTGCAATTATTAAGTACTTCTTGTCATATCTCACAAGGCCTTGTAAGGATTAGAAAGGCATGGTTAAAGAAAATTGCCTATTAAAAAAATATTCTCAAGTATTATTACACTAGGAACAAAAGGAGGGTGATGACATGTAACTGATGCCTTGAACACCATATGCACCTTTATCTTCAACCTCGATGATGGACAATAAACAACAGAATGCATGTGGTCTGTCGAAGGCTAGTATAGTTTACTTTTCGGCTACGGTGGGGCAGGCGTGATACAGGGGATAGGAAGATGGGTGAGCGGAGATGGAGAGAATGAAGAGTTGGTGGAGAGTAGGCAAAGATGGTTATTTAGGGGTTTTAAAATAAGCAAAAAGACGTAACGCCATTTGGATCGGTTTGATGGTTGAGTTCGGTTATTTAATAGAAACCGAACTCAATACATGAACAAAACCAAACTAACCAGTTAATCAGTTCGGTTCTTTGGTTTTGATTTTATTTGCTCACCAACCCACTATAACTAATTATGTATTTTCAGAACATAAAGAATTAAGTATAAAACAATTACCAACATGACCATAAATAGAAGAAGAACAAGAGAATCTTAAAAATGGTAGGTTTATTTTTTGAACATCTTTAATAAACTCCATTATGTGACTATAAGATACTAGTATTGTACAGGAATTGAAGAATGAAGTGGACGTAGCAAGGCTTATGGTGCAAATTCCGACAAGATATTTTTCGGAAAGTAGAAGACAAGAGAGGAGACAGAGTCAGAACAGTTTTGACCAGTAAATGAAGCCAACCTCTTTTCGCCAACCCAAACACCACCATTCCCTTCCCTTTCAATTATTTATCTTTTAGCTAACTTGTTTGGTGGTCTTCGAGGTCAATTTCTGGTCTTACATTGCGTAAAATTTTATTGGTTGCTAAATTTTTACTATTTTGCCAGCTTTCAAGAGTAGTAATGAATTAGTGTGCAACGAGGGTCTGGCCTGATTTTTTTTTGTTATATTTTTTTACTTGGTTATAAGTGGAGGGGAGAAGGATATATCACATTTGAATTTGGACGCTTTGACACCGAATGATAGAGTATTAATCGCTTGAGCTAACCTCATTCCCATATGGTCTGATTATTCCACGAACAATAAGATCCTAAAATATAAAGATCTTGTGTCCGATTCCTGTTAATCACAATTAGCATTATATTATTATTCAGTGGTTCCCTCAGAATTAAGGAGAAAAAAAAAGTAATTAGTGTCATTTTTTTTATCACATTAATTAGTGTCACCTTAAAAAAAGTACTAGTAATTAGTGAAAGATAAAAAAACAAAAAACGTACCTTTTCTGCTGCTGAAAACACGTGAATACAATAGAGGGTGGTCAGAAGGAGATGAAATTAAAAGGGATGCTCAAATCCAAAAAAGAGTAGTTAATTTTAATGGGGACTTTGGATTCTTATGTCAATTAAAAAGCTTATTTCTCCTCTTTTATCACATTATCATTTACAATGCAAAAATTGACAGTTTCTGACACTTTGTTTTTTTTTAATCTCATGCCGCTACAAAACACCTACCCTTTTAGCACTTATATTGGACCTTGTAACTATAATCAATTCATCTTAGATTCTGCACCACTTTCTTGTTTTCTTTACTATAAATTTCTATCATTCTAATAATTTGCAGTATGTCCAATTCCTCTTTTCTCTCTATTTCTCTTCTTAATGTAACTATTTTCAATGGGGAAGAAGAGCAGTACTTCATGGTTTTCTGTAGTTAAAAGGGCTTTCAGGTCTCCAACTAAGGAGGAGAATCATAAGAGTTGCAGAAGAAAAGAAGAACACCACCATGAACAAGAAGAAGAAGAAGAAAAGGTAATTAATATTTTGAAATGAATTCATGGAATGTTGTTAATTTGGTAAATTATTTATTTATGATTTCTTGGTGCATGGGTTTTTGCAGAAAAGGGAGAAAAGAAGCTGGCTTTTTAGAAAGCTGAATTCTAATAATAATAATAATAGTAGTAATAACGTTCAAATATGTGAAACAAATACGACGCCGAATAATGGTAGTAGTGATCCTATTTCGGATGTAGAACAACAAATTGTCATCGCAGCAAGAACTGCACAAGCTGCCGTGGATATTGTTAGGCTTACTAGGCCTACCAACTTCGTTAGAAGACACCAAGCTGCTATACTCATTCAAACAGCCTTTAGAGGCTACCTAGTAAGCTCTTACTACTTTATATTTTTGTTTATTTCTAATCAGTTACTTAATATTTATGTTTAATGAAAGGCAAGGAGAGCTCATCGTGCGCTTAAAGGGCTAGTGAAGCTTCAAGCTGTAGTAAGAGGGCAAAATGTTAGGAAGCAAACAAAGCTAACACTAAAATGCATGCAAGCTTTGGTTAGAGTACAAGATCGAGTTCGTGACCAACGTGCAAGGCTTTCACATGAAGGAAGTAGGAGGTCCATGTTTGATGAATCTAATCATAGTGGCATTTTGGACTCTACATATCTCCAACATGAGAGAAGATCTCTTGTAAGTAATTAATAATTAACAACTCAATTATATTGTAATTAACTCGTTAAAAGAAATTAGCTAGTGTTACTTTTCATAATTGCAGTCTAGAGATTTAAGTTCCATTCTAAATGATTGGGATAATCGCCGGTATGCGATCGAGGAGATTGAAGCCATGGTGGAAAGTAAGAAGGAAGCTGCTTTGAAACGAGAAAAAGCATTGGCTTATGCTTTTTCTAGTCAGGTTGAGTTTATGCTGTCTGAACTAACAGTATGTAATACATGTAAAGTGTTAATTATGAACTAATTAGCTTTTACTTTGTTGATATTTAGATATGGAGGTCGCGAAGAAGTCCATCGATAGGAGATGAGAAAGAAATGGAGGAGGGACCGAAATGGCTTGACCGTTGGATGACTACTAAGCAATGGGAAAGCAATAGCAATTGCAGAGCATCAACTGATAGAAAAGAAGCCATAAAGACAGTAGAAATTGACACTTCCAGGCCATATTCTTGCACTCCAATTTCCCCGGGAAGAAGATCACAATCGCAAATTCATCAACAAAGACAAAATATACCTAAACCACACTGCTACAATCTCTTAACCCCATCTCCCAGCTGCAAAACCAAACCACTTCAGGTTCGCTCTGCGAGTCCTCGATGTCTAAAGGAAGATGAATCTTACTCAGTAGCTCATACCCCAAGCCTGGGCTCAAGATACCGCTACGCAATGTGTGCAAGTAGAAGTAGTGCAATACCAAACTACATGGCTGCAACTGAGTCTGCTAAAGCTCGAGTCAGGTCCCAAAGTGCACCCAAGCAAAGGCCATCTCCGCTGGAGAGAGAACAGCGTGGCGGTGGATCATCAGCCAAGAAACGCCTGTCATATCCTGCTCCGGAGCCGCAATATTATAGTAGCTTTAGCCAGAACTTGAGAAGCCCCAGCTTTCAGAGTGTACAAGCTGCTCATTTTGGGATGGAACGCAAATCCAACTATTCTTGTTATTCTGAGAGTATTATTGGTGGGGAGATATCTCCATGTTCTACTACTGATCTAAGGAGGCTCAAATAGCCTAATTTTGTTGGATTAGTGTATCAATTAATGAGATTTTAAGTAACTGGTTTATTAGTTTGAATGAATGGTTATGGTTCTACTGAGTAATGCTGATTAGATTGGATAGATGACTATACAACATTAAAAACATTATATAACTCGATCACAGATACATAACATTACATCTCAAAAAAGTAAATTTATGCTTAATATATATACGGTACACAATCTCTTAATTAATTTCCTGTTCAAGTTTTCATTAATGCACTCTGATCCTTGTGTTTTACAAAACACTGACAAAAAAGAGAAGGGACCTAAACATTAGAAGCAAGAACATACCAGGAAATGTTCTGTTCATTCCCTCCAATCTTCACCATTCCTAAGGTAATCCAGACTACAAGAAGTTATAAAAAAAGAACACATATTTAAGACTACTGGACTACAGATTGACCAACTAAGAACCATTATCTTGGGTCAGCTCAAGTCATTGTGATGAAATTAAGCAACATTAGTTTCTCTTAGCAGTTAACAGGAAACAGCTAAGAAGGCAATCAATAAAAAAAAGGCATAAAGAAATTAGCTTTTGGTGTTATTGCCATAGCTACTGCTATGAGAAGAAGATTCCAAACTTGAATCAGCTTTTGCATTGCTTGAAATGCCAAGGCACAATGCCTCTGCTAATGGTCCACCAGGTGGCGAACTCATCCATGAGCCATGGCTCATCTTTTCAGCCGAACCCATCATCCCAAAACCGACTGCTTGTTTATTTTCAGCTCCACGAGCCATTGACAAAGTAAGAGATGAGATTGGCAATAGCTTTTCACCAGAAGAAACACAACATTCATTGCCAATTCCACAATTACTACCAGCTGGTGACCAGGCATCCAAGAAGTGCCTTGTCTCTTGAATTTGGCTGCTGGGAATTACATTTGCATCCAATCTTGGTGATTTGGGACTTGAAAACATCCTACAATTATCATTCGGGCGATGCCCTTGAAATGATTCAATATTACCTCTTATATTCATATTCAAGTAAGAATTTGAGTCAAGCTGCCCTTGTCTATAGTTATACCCTCTTTCTCCACCCTTCAAATAATGCCATTCTTGATTGGAGTTGCTAGCCACAGTCATTGTCTCGCCTTTCAAGAACCATTCCAAACCCCTTCACAATTAAGTAATACTATATTATTATTATGAGAAGTCGCAAATGATTCCAACAAATTAGGTCTTAACTCATTAAAAACAACAAAAATTACAGCAGTAACCCAAGTATCAATCTTTTATACTGTCTCTATAAATCATTTTCGACAAGTATCAATCTTCAGAATTATTGATTTGGATAAACAGTAATACAAAATCAAATCTAAGAATGTATTATAAATGGTTGAAAGGTTCAGCATGATTTAATATAATATTATGATTTTGAATGAAATAGAACCTGGTTTTTGCATACCCAGTAACCCATATATCACTGCTACAGAAAGAGACAAAGATACTCTCTTTCCACTCAAAAGTCCAAATTTTATAATCAGTTGATGGACAAATATATAAATTAAACTCATAATTTGGTCAATGGCTACAAAATTCAAAGCAGAAAGAAAAGTCACTCACCTGGACTGATCATAAGAAGCGGCACTGGCAGCAGAGGCCATGGGAGGACTAGGCAAGGAAGATAAATGATGGGAATTCGTATGATTTGGAAACTGAGATTTTTGATTGAGCAAATGAGCCATGGATTCTGAAGAAGTATGAAATTCCACAGGCTTTCTTGAACGGGGACGGCTCTTATGAGAATGCCTTTCACAATATTTCTGGTCAGGAGCTACATCTCTTGAGCACCTCCATTTCTTCCCATCTGTTCTTTTACATCTCCATGGCTCTGGATCCGAGTTACAGCTCGAAATCCCCAACTCTAGCGGACCCTTTACACCTAAAAATACAAATGCATAACCTTTTTTTATAAATTTAGAGTAAAAAGATCGAAAGTTTATATGTGGGTTAGTGATATTTACCATGGGAATGTGAAGGACTGTTTGATTGAGTTTTAGTAATAGGTAATAGTAATTCTGGTGGAACAGGAACAGAGGCCATCATGTACTTATAAATCATAGTCTGTCTTTCTAATTCTTGCCACTGAGCTGCTGTAAAAGGGACGCCCATATTCATAGAAGGGCTCATTTCACCTACAAAACGTAAAGATTCAAACTTTAGATCTCAACTCCTTTTTCTTTCCCAAGAGTAGTTAGAAACAAGAGCTGAAATATCAGTATATAAGAAAAGGAGAGAGCTTTACCTGAAGAATTAAAGGGAAAAGGAGGAGGATTCAAAGGGTTTAGTGTCTTTGGACCAGTTAGTCCCTTGGTACCTCCACCAACACCGCCGACGACGTCGTATATATCACCAAAACACGCAACACGGTTGCTTCTACCATAAACCATTGGCCCACTTTCATCAAAACCACCACTGCAAGAAGGAGAAGTTGATGATGGTGAGGATGATGAGGAGGATGATACAAAAGTACAAGATTCCTTTTCTTGCATCCTTAAACCCAACCCAACATCGCACTCCTTAGCTAAAGTTTCTTCCTTTGAACCCACAAAAGAAACCCCACTTCTCATTCCCATAATTACATCAAAAACAAGAAACCAAGCACCAAGAAAATTTTCACTTTTCCATCAAACCAAACAAAACAAAAAACCAAGAAAGAAGAAAGAAACAACGTTTTGGCCTTTGGGTCTTAGAATTTTCACACCAAAAAAGTATCTTTCACTTGAAAACAAAAATCTATTGTAGGATTTTTCTTCTTCTCTATTTTCTTTTTTTTTTTTTCTAGTTATCTCAAAATATTCAACAGTTGTAGATAAAGCTAAGGTGAAGCGGTGCCGCCATTTTTAGCCACTTTGCTTCCTTAGCTTCCAACATTCGTACCGCTTTTAGAATACGGACAAAACTCGTATTTAACTTTCGTTTCCCGTCACCGTCATGTTTAACGGTCATAAGCTCTGTGTCCATGCTGGTGAGCCACAGCCATACGTTATTGGATATTTATGATTTGACTTTTGATAATCTTAAATTTGATTGGCTGTCATTTCTAATCTTTGACAATCTTTGACTAAGTTGACTGATGATCTGTCTCTTTCCGTCCAAACACGTCGTTAACCATGTGGAAGCATTTGAGGGATTGTGATATTATGGCGGGGGGGTCCATTTGCGGGGTATGGTGAAGGGGACCATAGGGAATTGATGTGATGCAGTAACTAAGTTGGGCTCCACTTAACATTTCTACTACTAAGTTTAGCCTCTCTAACATTGAATTTTGGGCCCACAATTTGATGATTAGTGAACGCTAATCATGTTTATTCCCATGATTAGAATAATCCCATTGTGCATATACTTGGTAAGTTAATGCTATTCTGTTAGATGATTCTATTAATAAGAGGGTTCTCATCAATTACTTACCATACGTAGAACAGTTTAGAAATAGCAATATGGCAAACTAATCTCTTTTTAGTTATAGTTGACAATTTTTAAAAGGTACCCCCTTTTGTTCCAAAGAAGATTTGGAAAACTAAATATGATACTGAACGTATGAATTTAAAACAAACTAAAAATTTTATTCACGCCTCAATACGTTATATATCTTTTCTATTGATTTAAGCCTTTTTTTATTGATTATGCAGGAAGACGATAGTAAAATTATGCGGATGTAGAAGTGGAATTGAATTTTTTGAAAAAGTTAGATCGCAAATCGGTATAATTGCATCGCTACAATTTCAGCCAAAGTTGGATGTATTATTTTAAGGGCTGAAATCGATTTGGAAATCACTGTTCCTAAGCACAATAATTTATGTTTCTCTTTTAATGTATTTGTATGGATTGTTGATATTCAAATGTGAATTTATAATTTAGCTTCAAGTATTTTTACTACCTGATTTTGAATCCCCAAATAAAATGTGATTATTACTCCTCAATCGCTAAGATTTGTGTCTTTTGAAAACCTTAATGGCCAAAAAAATTTATTCAATTTGGGCCATTGATCCTAGGTTTAAGATGTCTTCGACTTTTATGTTCTATTCTAGTGCTCGGCTTGCAATGCGATGGGCTGGGCTTTTTAAGGTTTAGTCCTAGCAATTCAAACTTACCTTAGCAATCGGAAACAAAAACGAATTTCTCTGCTTAATCTATATTCTCCCAATGAGGATGCTCTTGTTTCCGACTAATTTTTGATAATATCTCCTCAGTATCTAGCTCTTGTCACGAAGAAAAAGTGATTATATGTTTCATATCGAGAAATTTTTCACTAGTTCACAAAAGAATACCTATTTTAATTATTGTAACAAGGGCTAAATAGGGAGGAGTTATTATAAAAAATTAGAGTAAAAAACAAGAAACAAGAGCATCCTCAATACAACGGGGAATCATGTCTCAAACAATGGAAGTTAACACAAGAACAAGCATTTCTATCCAAGTTATTAGCGTAATTCTCAATTCGCATCCGTACCCATATTATAGTAACACTGTGAATCTAAGAAGATGAATATCTAAAATAATTAAAGTCCAAGAATTCCTCCATTGCAGCAGTGAGAGCCTCTCCTAGATGAAGAAAATCAAACCTAACAATAACTGTCACTGAATCACTTATTCTTGAGACATGATAAATGATTAACTAGTTAAAATTTTGATTCTTACACAAATTCCGGGAGTAAATAGGAATCACATTGGCTAATATGGATTTATAGAGAGACCCAATTAATGGACTATACAAAAACTGTGTATCATATAATGGGGACTATTCTCCCCATGAACTGGGGAACATAAGAAAGTCTGCCCATTAGATACATGTGTCTAATCTGCCATAAAATGCAGTTAGGTGGGAATATAACTCAGGATATTCACTTCTGTATCATGGTTAATATGGTGTACTATGGTAAAAGTAAATGTATATTGTAGAAAATAAGTCTTATAATAGCAAGCTCAATTCATACTCATAAAACAATAATTGATCTTTTTTTGTCTTGAAAGAGTACTATTATAATGTACTAGTACAAGTTGATCTGTCATAATATCTTAGTGAGAACTCAACACGACACGCAAATTAAAGATCTTGGGGTAAGTACGGCAGCCAGATCATGAGCAGAGCAGTTTCTAATTTAGCATTCAATTTCAATGTATCAAATGGTGATTAACATTTAATTGGGAGTGATTAAAAGTAATTAAATAAATCCATTGATTTTGATGTCATATTGTCTTACCTTCTTAAGACATTGGCCACAATTTATGGTAGCCCGGATCCCTTTGTTTGATATTGAAGTCATGCATGTGCAGATGCCTTCATCATCCAAAAGATCAAAACTTTTACAGATCATTTCAATAGAATAGCTGTCTCAAGTTTCTCCAGATCTAAAGCAACATAAGAAATGTTTGGTAAGTCGTAATTAAATTAGCGGTTGAATTTATTGCATTACGAGTTATCAAGTAATAGATTATCTAAAAATTTAATGGAACTTAAGGTACATTTTATAAGAATCCCAATTTGCAAAATCCAAAAAATGTTTGGAATTCGGTAGAACGAATAATGATAAGCTATAATGTAATGTAATTTTGTCCCTTGAGAACTATCCGATAAAATTGGAACTATAATGCAACGTAATCATGGTTAAGAAAATGTTATCGCGGTGTATGACACACTAGCTAAGTATTGGACAAAACACATACTAATGTACATTTCATAGGAATCCCAGGAATTACAATTTGCAAACCCAAAACATGTTTAGTTTTATTTACTACTACTACTACATACATTTGCTTACAAACTTGCAAGAACCAAAAGATCAAAAATATGCTTATTGGTTCCTAATGATTTATGAAGAAACAAATCAAAATGCCAAAAAGGATTAAAGAAAAATCCAAACTTGTAATGAATCAAACAACATAGAAATGAAGAACACATTACTTTTAACTTGTAATCATATTACTGGATCTAATAGGACTTTTATGTCTTAACAGAATCTTAAGCTGAGCTTTTTGACACTCCAGTTTTGTTCCCCAATGCCTACTTTTTGATCCAATTGCTTTAACAACTCTTGGAAATTCAACAAACCCTTTAATCCCTCTTTTTATATGAGGATTTTCAGTCTCCGGGGATGATCCTTTTCGCCGAAACGACATTAATGAAATCCCACTGCTCAGATTATCATTATACAAAGATGATTGATCACTGGATTTCTCATCCCTGCTGAATTTAAACTTACCTGATAATTTATCAGCAGCAGCAACAGAATCAGGTGATTTATGTTGTGGAATCTTGGACAATGGATACTGATTATATTCCTTTTCAACCTGTTTGTTTCCTTCCAATTCTAACAACTTTTCTTCAAACAGAATCCTTGCTTCTGCAAGCTTCATTTGAACCCTTTCTTCTCGAATTACCTCAGCCATTCTTAACATCTTTCTTTCTTCATCCATTTCTCTTTTCAGACGATCAATCTCTGCTTTATCGGAGGTAACTTCTCCGGCTAATTCTTCACAGATTCTCTCTAAAGCTTCTCTTCCTCGTCTCTCCTCTGCTAGTTCTTTAGCTAGTCTTTTATTCATGGTTTCTCCTTTCTTCCTCGCTTTTCTTTCATATTCCAGCTCAGCTTTGAGTTCAATGATCTGGGCTCGAGCAAAATCCAGCTCAGTCTCCATTGCAGGCTTGAAGAAGGTCAGATCCCAAAAAGAAGCAGCAATCTTGCGAGCAGAGACAGGAAGATGATGGAAATGCCTATAATAAGAGTTGGATTGGTGATTATGATTTGAATTATAAAATGGATTTTCGTACAATTTCCAGGTTGGGCAAGTGGTGGTGGAGATATGTTCATTCATGCTACTGATCATCATCACCTTCACTTCCTCCATTTCTTCTTCTATTATCCACTTTTTCATTTCTAGCTTTTTCCCTTTTGTGCTTTGCTTCGCTTGCTTACTTTCTTTCTTTATTTTTCGGCCTTTATTTCGAATAGTATTCAATTTGGTCCTTCAATTTGACTCTATTTTTCATTTATATAGAAAAATTCCTCTAGCAGACATATTAAGAAAAAAACATTTTTTTTCATTTAACCTAAGATACCCTCTCCATCTAATCATCTCTGAGGTGGTCGAGGAGAGTCACATGAGGAGGTTATTTGAGGTTCTCGAGGGTGTTATCTGAGGTGACCGAGTAGAGTCACCTGAGTGGATTATCCGAGGTACCCGAAAGGTGTTATCCGAATTGGCCTAGGAGAGTCACCCGAGGGGGTTATCCGAAGTGGCCTTGTAGAGTCACCTAAGGGGTTATTCAAGGTGCCCGAGGGTGTTATTCGAAGTGGCCTAGGAGAGTTATCCTCTGCTCGAGGGTGTTCTTTGCAGCCTTTAGCAAAATTTATTTGCTTCACCAAGTGGAAACCTTTATGCAAATATTTTCTTGCACAAGAATACTTGCTTAAAAGCATGGTTTGTTGTCATTTTAGGAGTGGGAAAACATATAACATGTGGAAAACAGTGATTTTGCCTGTTCAGATCCCTAGGTATATTCCCTTGACCCATGGAAATCATGCAAATTTTGGGTAGAAAATCTCACAGTCCTTGTGGAAATTCTCATGATCTATCAAAACCGAGTTAGAATCATGTTAAAAATAAGAAGACCCTAGGTGAAAATTCTAACGACCTCTTTGATAAAAAGAAATCAACCATGGTTGAATTATTGTCATTGTCAATCAATAGAATTCATAGGTTCATGGAAAAGAAATTTTTAATTCAATTCCCATAAACGGCACAAATTGTTGACCGTGACAAAATTGGGCAACCATGGCTTAACTTGCAAAAATGGAAACAGGCAAGGGGATGGGACTTTGAGTCCACTCTGATGCTTAAATTAGACCCTTTGTTTAGGAAAAGAGAAAATAGATGTAGAGAATAAAGTTCTAGAGAGTAAGCATCTCCAATGCAATCTTAGATTGCTAAATTTAAGTTGCCCACATAAGCTAAAGTAGAAGTTTATAAGAAAAAAACTCTCCAACCCAATCCTCTATATTATCTGTGAAGAAGACGTGTAATAGACATTGTCCATCCCAACTTTTATTTTCAGAGAGTCAAATAGACTCAGCATTTTTTATTTTGTTTCGTTTAAATTTGTTTTCATTGGGTGTTGTACCCGTATTCTAATTCCTATTTTAGCTATAATTCAAATTTTATTTTAAATTAATTACAAATAATTACTTAATTTAATTTAAGCATGTCTATCATTAGAGAGTCCTTTTAAATAATTAAACATCTATACCGTAACTTTATCCAAATCACTTGCACAATTTCTATTAAAACATACTAAATCAGCCAGAATGTACTCTAGCATTAAAGATACTCTAAGAACCTCTTAACTGATGATTAGTCACCTATTTTATACATGCATGGTGTGTTAAAAGTATCTCCAACCCAAATATGAATTTTTGAATTTCAATTGCCGCATAAGCAAAATGGGACTTTTTAGATTTAAAAAAAGAAAAAACTCTCTAATCCAAACTTCTATTTTAGATGTCTTGCTAATGTATCTTAAAATGAAATAGACTCTTTCAATCAAAATCTCTATTACACATTGTGGAGAAGCTGAGCCAGCTTTTATTTTTATTTTATATTTTTTTTATCATTTTCTTGTTTTTTTTATCATTATTTCCTCGTTTATTTTCTTTACTATGCCATCCGTTGGAAAGCCACCGCCTTCTTTATTCATGTTCCCACATTATTTGTTTAATTTGTGTGATATATTACTTAATTTTTCACTGCACTGCACTTCAGTATTACTCTTTGTTTTGATTTAAAATCATCATTGCAGAGTTAAAGATAGTAGCGAATCACTAAATTGTTCAAGCTTAATCCATTGTTCTTTGCGGCTTTTGCTCGACAGTGAGCTTGCC
>CATIWJ010121728.1:0-13292 GCA_949640765.1 Croton laevigatus | reverse complement strand
GACCTAATTGAAACGCGGTTACAAGTTCTGGGGTCTAAGCATAATTATTTTCCTGGACCTATTTGCAGAAAGTAGAAACCGGAAGGACTGAATAGAAATTTACCCTAAACGCAGTCGTTTTGGTCCAAACGCGCGCCCTGTCCGCTTTTTGGCCCTCTTTCTTCCTCTCTTCTCTGGTTTCTCTCCGCCGCGCCAAACTTCGGCCCACCAGGCCCGTTGCCGTTTCTGGTGACTAACGGCGGCAAGCTTGGTACCTCCGGACTCCTCTCGACGGCAACAACTTATTGGTGGCCTTATCTTGGACGACTAGCAGTCGTGGTGTGAGATTTTCAGGCCGAAAACTCCCGTTGACCAAGCAAGCTTTCCCCTTTGACCTCGTCGTTCGTCGCCGTCCGGCGTCGGTCAACTGATTTCTTTGCAAATTCGAGCTCCACACAACTAGAGCTACAACTCTGTAAGCTCGAATTTTTGAGTAAATACACAGATTTTGAATTTAGTTTTTCAAATTTTCCTTCAATTCTCTGTTCTTTCTCTCTCTCGTTTTCTTTCTTCTTTCTTTTTTTTTTTTTCTGTTTTTGCTTTTAATTTTTGTTGTCTGATTGTAATCCCAAATCACCAATTTTTCTACCCTCATTAATTTCCACTTTTCCCTAATCTTATCCTACATAATATTTAATTAATAATAATATTTTTTTTTAATTATAATTATTAGTACTATTATTATTATTATTATTATTAATTTCTTTTAATTTATAATTTTTAGATTATAATTTATTATTATTATTACCAAAAATAATATTTACACTAGTCCATACGTCACCGCTCATTCTAGTGTCCAAATATTATAATATATATAATAATTGCAACACATGCTCTATCAGATAGCTATGGAAGGAAACAATAAAGTACAAGTAAAGAGGAATCAAATCAAATGAGAAAAAGAAAAATAAAAAATTAAAATAAATTACCAAAATCTCCTCAGAAAATGACTTAGTAGTTCGCCATTACTTCCCCTATAGCATTAATGAAGAACTGGAACATAGGAGCAATGTAACATCTCGTTTCTCTATTAGTAGCAATTTGCGAGATGTGTCATAGCTAATAATGTGTTTGTAGGGTTTTCGAATTTTGAGGCGTAGAAGCGGCGAAGTCAACCTCGAGATGCGTGCAAGAGTTGACTAGATTTGAGGTAAGATTTGTTGTTGATAGAATTAGTGTTCATGAATTAGGCTTATGATTTAAATAGATTAATGCTAAGTTAATGGGCTAGAATAGATAATGGGCCATTTAGTTAAATAAAGAAAATGTGATGTTAATGTTGGGCTAGGCCACCCATAAAACTTCCATAACTAGACAAAGCTTAAGGCTCACAAACCTAAAAATATCTACCAAGACCTAGAATCTTCTTCCTTCATCTTCATTTTTCTTTCTTTCTTTCTTCATCCTTGTCGTCCCGCTTGCTCTCCCTCTCCTCTTTTCATTTTCTCATCCTCATACCTCTCACAACTCTCATCACTCATCACTCCCACCTACTAGCCGGCCTCTCTCTCCCTCAAAAGAAAAAATAAGCTCTCATCCTTTTTTTTAAGAAACTAAAGTAAAGGCTTAAGCAAAAGGTAAGATGTTATGTATTGTTGAGATCTAGTAATGTAGGTTAGGGTTTGGGAGAAATTTAGAAGATCTCTTATAATATATGTTAGAAGTGGCTAAAATATGGGTAGATCTTTGCTAGATATAATAGATTTAGAAGAGGGAAAGTTAGGGTTTAAGTTGTTTAATACATAAACTAAATATAAATGTGCATTTTTATATAGGTTTGGAGGCTAAAACCAAATATAAAGGAAAAGAAGTAGCTTGAGCTTAAAGAAAGCTCTCCATTTTGAGGTTTGGTGCTATAACCCAAACTCCTTTTAAATTTTAAGTTGATTTTCTTGAATATAAGTGTTAAATGTTGAGATTTGTTGTATTTTTGGGATTTTGGTATAAAGTTGTTCTTTTCCTTGAAATATGCATTTGAATGAATGTTATTTGGGTTGAAAATGTTGCCTTGAAATGGTTTGAGTTAAATTGATTGACATATATTTAAGTTGTGTTGGAAAAAGAACATTTTAAATTTGCAGTCTGATTTTAGCAAATGTCACGTCCGCGACGTGTACATCGCGCTTGTGACGGGCTTGTCAAAAAGGGTGTCTCACCCGCAAGACAGGCCTGCACGATTGCGACTGCGACTTAATTTCCCGTTGCTACTGGAAATCTGCTAAAAGTTCCGTGGCCGCGACCATTCCATCTCGCCCGCAACACTTTTGGAAAAGTTCCAGTCACAATTGGAAATTAAGTCTTTCTCGAGATAGGGGACATCTCGGTCGCGACATCCTTGCCAAGGCAGCATCTCGCCCGCGACCTAACCATCGCGAGCTCGACTCTGCCTACGATTTAAAAATCTGATTTTGTTTCAAATAGTTTTGCAAATGGAATTAAATAGTTTTCATACAAATTGATAAGCATGTTAATGTCTTGAAAACATATATCGAAATTTTGAATATGAGAAACGTTAGAAAAAGACATGAAAAGCTATGATGAATAAGAAATGATGTTGGAACTTGCTTGATATGTTAATTGCTTTTTTTTACGCTCATGTGGCTCGTTTTAGAATGCTAGTGATAAAAATACGATACATCGTAGGGTTAAAATCGCGGAAATGATATGATATTGATGTGAATGTTGGAAAGAAATGTGAAAACCGTATTGGCGTTATAGTCTATAAATGGCTATACGGAATACGTGTTGGAAATATAAAAGTATGTGAATATATATAACCTATGGTATTGGCATCATAGTCTATAAATGGATATACGGGATATGCATAGAGCCCCGATTCTTATCGTTGAGTTCTTTTGAGTGCCACTAGAGCTAAAAAAGTGATATGTATGAATGTTACCAGTTTTCAAATCGAATTTACTTGTTTTATTCCAAATGCTTGTCATGTTTTAATTAAATATTTCGAATGTTTCTCTTTATAAATGTTATTTTCAACTTCGGTTAAAGCATCCACTGAGCAAGAGCAAAGTTTGCTCAGTGAGTTTACCTGTTTAAACTTGTAGGTTAAATAAAGTAACCGAGTAGATAGTCATCGCAACTTGTTGATTCAACACAGCAAATATATTCTTTTTGGGTATTGTTTTGATTATTTTGTAAATTAAAGATCCGGCATGTATATAAATCGTTTAAGGATATTTGTATTAAGTATTTATATTTTGAATATTATAACATGTGTATGTGTATATTGGTTACTTGTAATTGGTGGAAGTTATTTGGATGTGTTGTTAATAGGTATGATGACGATATAGTTGTATTTATTTATGCATGAAATTTTTTTTAAGTAAGTTGCCGACTTGAAAACCAAGAAATAGTGACGCTTCTTCTATATTCATTCATGGATCTAGAAGAGGAATTACACGTGTAGCCATCTTATAAGTCTATTTTGGTAAGCTTATAAGGGGTGTTACAAGCAGTGACATAGCTAGCCCATTAAAAGAGGGAGCCCATTTGAAGAGGCCCAATTAATAAGAAAAAAAATTGGCTCATTTGAAGAGGCCCCAATAAACAAGAAAAGGAAAAAATGATGGAAAAATATATTGATTTGCTTAAAATGAGCATCAATCCTAGATGCCTTTGATTAGCTCAATATTACATGTTTAGTCTTCATGCTAATTATATATATTCCTAATATGTGCAGACTAGTGAACCCAACGTGGCTACATCCGTGCTTAGGAGAGAAAAGATAAAGAATCCTTATTGGATTAAGTACAGGTTGAACCAACGGTGTACAAGATTGTTTAAACTATTTATAAACATACTTTGAACATTTGTTTAATATACTCTGAACATTTTTCTTTTTGATGTTGTTGCAATTTTTATTCATTTGGCCACTAGATGCTTGTATTTTTCTTAGATTTATTGATTTTGTGATGTAGTAATTAATTATTTATAGGTTTTTTTCCTACAGTGTTTTGTATGTTTATTTAAATAGCCATTAAACATTAACTGAATATGTTTTGAACATGTTTCATATGTTATTTTGATATTTTAGTTACTATAAGCCAATTTTCTATAGTTTTTGGTGATTTTTGCTACTGTTTTGCTAGAATTTTTATGTTGAATTTGCTGTTATTTTTATTTTTTCTTTTTGTTGCTTAGGTGTTATGATTATTTTCGATTTCTTGGTTTTTATCTTCAAATTTTGGTGGTTTGAAAATATGCAGTTTTGTTAATTTATTTTATCGATTTTGAATGTTTTTATTGTGTGTTTACCTTTGATTTTTTATGGTGAAAAATCTGGGCATGTTGGATTAATATGTGAAATGGTGAAATTTTTAGTTTCTTTAGATTTTCTTGTGCTTTCCGATGTTGTTTTTATTGCTTATTTGCTTCCGTCTGCTATTTTTTATATATGATGCTAAATTTTTTATATTTTTATCTATTTTTGAACAAGTTTTGATCAATTTTTTAATAGATTATGAACAATGAGTTTTTTAGTATACTTTTGTTTCCAAAAACATATTTTGAATATGTACTCAACAACTTTGAGGTATTTTAATGGAATTTTGTAGTTTTAATGACATTGGTATCTTGAAAAACGAACTCTTATGGTGTTTGGTTGCTGCAATGTGTATTCATCAATTGTTTTATGGTGTTGCTGCTATTGGATATGTTTTTTTTTATAGGTTTAAGGTTGTTTGAATTGTTTGATTCTTGTGGTTTCGTTTTTATTTTTGTTATTCAGCAGTTTTGTTATTCTTTTGTGCTGAACTCATGGAATTTTGATGGTTTTGATAATTTTTTATTGATTTTATGATAATGAGTTTTTTTCCCATAAAAAATGAATTTTTTTTTTTGCTGATTTTGGTGCTATATTGTTAATGGGTTTGCTGTTGGTTTTTGCTTGGATTTTCACTCTAATTTCTTTTATTTTTGCACTCCAGTTGCTGAATTTGCAACTGAGTTTCTCCTGCTAATTTTAGCCTATTTTCTTCTATTTTTACACTTTTTCTATCTGTTTTTCTTTTAGAATTGCAGTTGTAGTCTCTATTTTTCGAATTTTTGTGTATTTGTTGATGCTAATTTGTTAATTTTTTGCTGTTTTTGATGGGATTTTGAAGCTTCAAAAGTAGTTTGATTAGTTAGAAAGTTGATTTTCTTTGATTTTTTATTTTGATTTTATGTGTTTTTAGTGTGTTTTTCAGCTATTGTTGCTTGAAGAAGGGGTGCAGTAAATTTTTTCTTTTCCTTTTTGGTAGGGTAAATGGGGGTAAATATTAAGTAGTTAGTTTTGCTATAATTTGTTAAAAGAGGAGTTAGTTTTATCAACAGTTATTAAAATGGGTAATTACATTTGTTAAAAATATAACTAGTTTTATTAAATTTTTTTAAAAAATAGTTACTTTTGTTAGATTTTTTTTAAAGGAATAACTCTAAGTTGATATTATAATCTTTTTCCTAAAAAAATTTTTGATATTATAATTTTAATATTTTATTTTCTCTATTTTATTTATACATTAGCAAGCCTAATTTTTATAAATATTAAAGAAATATTTTAATTCATATTTTATCAATTTATTTCAAATATACTCATATTCAAATTCTACAGGTGACATTCATAATTTTGGAAGATATATTTAGCATAAATTAATAAAATGGTTAATTTTAATTTTTTTTTAATCAAGGCATGATGTTAGTTAAACTATAATCTATCAATCTTAATGTTTATAAAAAAAAAAAAATGTGTCCATCTAAATAAAACAGAGATAGTATAAAAATTTGTAGTGAAAATTTTGTTACTAATAATACCTACTCTAATTACCAAACTGAATTAGCAGTAAATGACTTGTTTTAAAATGAAATACCAAATAATAACTACTTATCGGTTAATCAATTTACCCAATACTATAAAATGAGATTATGTTAAAAAAAAAAAAATGCTTTTCCATTTAAAAAAAAAAAAATAATTCTCCCCTATTTTTAAAATTAATATTTTAATAATTTCTATTACAATAAAAAAAGAAATTCTACATTTAAAAGAATGCTTAATGAACACCGAGTTTTAAATACCAAATCAGTTTGGGATATTTGACGGGAATTAGTTTTAGATCATATAAAAAGCGTGCTTTTTGTGTGCACTTAGAGGGCGTTATAGACATTTCAAAGGCAGAATAAGGTAACGTGGCATTCATGCAGAGAAGACGGTGAAATTTGATTGATTGGCGGAAATGGAGATGAGCGTAGGGCGTCTCGCGTGGGATTGAAGCTCCTTTCCTGATTAGGGTGTTCTGGAAAGAAAAGCCGTAGCTTGGTTTCGTTCGTCGGATAACGAATAAACGCTCCCACAGAGGGGAAGGGAAAAAAAACAGAGGAAAAAGAAAACAAAAACACACAAATCTCAGTTCACAATTCCAAAAATACAGTCACTGGTACGCCAAGTTTCAGTTATAATTCCTTTATTTTTGTTTGCCTTTTCTTTCTGTGCCCAAAAGTTTGTGCCTTTACATACACTTACTTATGCCCTACTATTTGGCTTGTTTCCAGCTCATTTTCAAATTTTTATTCTAGGGTTTTTACTTCCATTGCTGATTCGATTTGCATATTTATCACTCTTCCAAAAGCTGTAGAATTCATTCATCCTCGTGCTGTTTTTGGATTTCTTTTTGGTTAATCGAGAGGATTGGATGAATTTTCACTTAATGGGATACGTTCATGTCTATCGGCGTTCTTATATTTGTTTTCCAATTCGAAATTGGATATGAAGTTTTTAGTTTGATCGGAATATGGATTCTCCAGAAAATTGTCTTTCTTTGTCGTTTGGGTATCGCTTACTTTTCTCATGTCTGCTTATCTTCCCTTTCTAGTTTCAAGAATCTGAACGGAAATGCTGGATCAATTTTTGTGAAATTGATCTTAATTCAGCCAAATTTTGTTTTGGGGCCAAGGCTTGTGGATTTTTGTCCCCCCAAACTTTTCCCCTTTCTGCAATGGAATGCAATTTTTCTTTTTTGTTTTGACTTAATTTCACTTTCCTTTAGCCTTCTTGACTCCTCACCAGCCGTTTCAAGCTATAAAAGTAGTTTGTCTGCCCTCAAAGTGTGTCAAATTTGAGTAGAAGAACTATTCCAATTTCTCATATCTGCAACTCCTTTTAGCAGATAAAATTTGTAGCTTTCCAATTCGGAGTTAAAAATAAAAAAAAAAACTATGATAGCTTCCATATGTTCCTGTTTGCTACCATCCACACAAGTTGTTGTGCATTATGGGCATCCTCACAGATTCCATGTATTTTCCATACTGGTTAGTCAAGACTTGCAGTTAATTTTGGGGACCATGTAACTGCAGTTGTTGGATGATTGGACCTGAGTCACTTAACAGTGATGGCAGAGGGTGCTGAAGTTGAGGATCGGGTGGATCTTGAAGAAGACAATTACATGGAGGAAATGGAAGATGATGCTGAAGATCAGTTAGATGATGATGGAGAAGATGGAAATGAAGATGCAAATGTTGAAGAAAATGCTGAAGAGGACTATGAGGCCTTGAAAGCTGCAGATAGCCAGAAAGATCAGTCACCTGAAACGGATAGAAGCCATGTAGATTCAGAGCCACCAGAAGATGAAGAAAGGCCAACTGCTTCCATCAATGAAGAGGAAAAAGAGAAGCATGCGGAACTTCTTGCCCTTCCTCCCCATGGTTCAGAAGTTTTCATTGGTGGGCTTCCGAAGGATGCGTTGGAAGATGATTTGAGGGATCTCTGTGAACCAATAGGCGAAATTTTTGAGGTCATAACTTTTTGGATGCTTGTAATATCTGGGGATTTCTTTTGTTTTTGTCCTTCATTAATTTGTATTTGTTTTGAATTGTTTTTCAGATCAGATTAATGAAAGATAAGGACACTGGTGAAAGCAAGGGTTTTGCTTTTGTTGCCTTTAAATCAAAAGATGTTGCACAAAAGGCCATTGAAGAGCTTCATAGTAAGGAGTTTAAGGTAAACAATAATTGACACTGTAATTCCATGGCTTGTACAATTGCATGTATTTTGAAATTTAAAAAAAAAAGAAAAAAAAATTGGATCAATTTGCAGGGGAAAACCTTAAGATGTTCACTTTCTGAAACCAAGAACAGATTGTTTGTTGGTAATGTTCCAAAGAGCTGGACGGAGGATGAATTTAGAAAAGTTATTGAGGATGTTGGCCCTGGAGTGGAAATCATTGAGCTAATAAAGGTATAAGCTTGAATTGAAATAAAATTGTCTTTTATAAGAAAGGTGTAATTAACATTTGTTGTTAATGTATATTTTGTAATGACAGGATCCTCAAAATCCAGCCCGTAATCGGGGTTTTGCTTTTATATTGTATTACAACAATGCATGTGCTGATTATTCGAGACAGAAAATGTCAAATGCAAATTTCAAGCTTGATGGAAATACACCAACGATCAGCTGGGCAGATCCTAAGGGCACCCCTGATCATTCGGCTGCAGCTTCTCAGGTGAATTATTAAAGCAAGTTGATGAAGCTGAGTTTGTAGTTGAAATTGTTGTTTCTTTATTCAAGAATTTGCCTGGCTAAGAAATTTTTGGGCTCATTCTAGCTCAGTAAATTATGGATTTTTCTCGTCTTTCATGCATTGTACATTTTATCTAATTATTTAAAGGAAAATACTTTAGGAAGTGATAACATTGATATGATAGAAATTCCTGAAATATATTAACCCAAGTGTTCTCATCATTCAGAATTAGTAAGAATTATATGAAAAGTTAGTGTCTGTTTACATATATGTTTATTCTATGAGTTCCCTTGGTAACTGGATCATAATCATATACTTCAATTGTTCTTTTTTTCTTTGGTATCAATTTTTATGTCCAGGATGATAGTAGGCAAGGATGAGTTTGCTAGCATTTTAGAAATTTTTGGCAGTAGGTAATAGGTATCCCCATTGAAAAGTAATTTTATTTTAGAAATTATTAAAAAATTACGTTCTTACATATTATCATTCGCTATTGGTTAATGTGTGCGAGGAACATAACATTTGACTTATAACTTGCATGTATGTAGTCAAGGGTTGACAATAGGAGCTTACTAAATCTAGCCGCCATTTTTTGTACCTTTAGCTGCGCATAGTAATTAATAAGACCTTGTAGCGGGGTGAAGTTGCAATATGTGTGCATCTGATGTCTATATGAGGGAGGGGACTGAATTGCAATGATCTATATGTCTGAAAGATAAGTTAAGAGGGAGGGTATGTTAAAAAAATAAAAAAAAATGTTAAAAGAGGGAGGGAGCGGTGGAGGATAAGAAGCAGATAAATGTTATGCAGGCACCATAGAGAATTGTTAGAACTGGTAATAAGTGGCAAATCCGAATTTTGTGGAAATGGTCAGTGCAAATGCAGGACAACAAGAGAGAGGAGAGGAGACCCTTAACTTGTGAAAGTTTATCCAGTTTGTTGACCTGTGACGCTGTGGATTTAGGCAACCCGTCAGAAGTTAATTGGCCTGAATGTTGGGTGCATGTGTCAGTTTATTTTTTTTTTTGCGTGGAGTCCTGAAATCTAATTTTCTTCTGTGGGCAACCTTCAAGCACCCCCTAAAAATATTTCATGCTTAATAGAAATACTTTCAAACACTTAAATTTCTGAACTACTGAAGGAGATATTTAAGCCTGGTAGTTTGTTTTTTTATGGGAGTAAAATTGATTTTATATCTTAGTTTTTTGGAAATAAGATGGGGCCCATAGCTGCCATATGTTTACTGAAAACGTTAATTATTTTTGGTATTCACATATATATTATTTTGGTGCCAGGTTAAAGCACTGTATGTGAAGAATATACCTGAGAACACTACTACTGAGCAACTGAAGGAACTATTCCTGCGCCATGGGGAAGTAACAAAAGTCGTTATGCCACCTGGCAAAGCTGGTAAAAGGGATTTTGGATTCATTCACTTTGCTGAAAGGTCAAGCGCATTGAAGGCTGTCAAAGATAATGAGAAATACGAAATTGATGGTAATTTTCAAAGATTACTATTTCAACATCGTATCTTGTTGAATCAATTTTTAACTTCCGAAATAACCATGTGGTCAAATATCCAAACGATCTTTAGTAGGAAACTCTAGAATTTAAAATAATTGTCTAAGCATCCATGGAAATGTTATGTACAGATACAGTTGAGATAGATAAATATTTCCTGTCATAATCTTGCTTTATGTTGTTCTTTGGTTACCCATAGTTTGAATAGCAGTCGCTATTGTTTTTCTTTTTAAGAGAGTGTATGTCTCACTTCCTCCAAATGGACCTGTTTCATTATCCCTTCTCTTTTGAGGTTAGCTCTGTTATCCTGTTTCAACTTCCTGGGAAGGGTGAAAGAAGAGTGTGTAATGGTAATCGGGTATTAAAGCCAACCTGCTGCAGTGCAAGCTTTGTTCATCATTTTTCTCTTGTATTTTGAAAAATGAAACAAACAGTCGGATAGAGTAATTGGATGGCAATGAACTTTTCAATGACAGGTCAAGCTCTGGAGGTTGTCCTCGCCAAGCCTCAGGCTGATAAAAAACCCGATGCAGCTTATCCTTATACTGCTGGCCTTCATCCAAACCATGTGGCACGGCCTCAATATGGCGGGTTTGCCGGAAATCCATATGGCTCTGTAGGTGCTGGTTTCGGAGTTGCTGCCAGTTTCCAACAGGTATTTTTTGCTCACCATTTGTTCTGGTCGTTTATGTAGAAAATTGATGTCTTGAATTTTCATGCCCGAACAGCCTGTTATATATGGAAGAGGACCGATGCCAGCAGGGATGCATATGGTGCCAATGGTTCTACCTGATGGTCAAATTGGGTATGTTCTTCAGCAGCCTGGAGTGCATGTTCCACAGCCTCCTAGGCCAAGGAGAGTGGATAGGAGCAACGGTCCTAGTGGGGGTGGTCGAGCCGGTATTGGAGAAGATGGAAACCGTAACAGAAGATACCGTCCTTATTAGTGGTAGAGATGTAGAGATGTGTCATAGGTTTTGAGGGGAACAAAATAACAAATCTTCACCGTCCCTTTCTTCTTCCCAGACTAAAATTTGATTACTAGGATTAGGACTGGAAGTTTTTTTGGTTAATGTGTACGGGAGATGATTGGAAGTGTCACTTGGTGTAATTCTGTCTTATTAATGGTTTATTGGCATTATGGAATCGTTTCTCAGCAGGAAAGCCTATTTTTTCTTTTTTGGTAATAAAATTGATGCCCAAAGCCAAATTTCTACCTGTAGTTATTGTTAATTCATGGTTGACATGTAATGCTGGCTGAGATCAGCCCCGTCTATTAACAGGAGCAAATGGTTCCGTTGAACAGGGCCTCCCAATATTAAGGAGCCTCAAAAAATTATAAAATTATGGCCCAAAAGTTTTATATTTCAAAAGTTTTATATTTTAAAAATAAAAACAGGGCAAACAAACAGAGAAAATAAAAACTCCTACTATAATAAAACTCCTCCTAAAAATAAAACTCCTCCTACTACAATATTAACCCAAAATCCAAAACTCCTATTAGAAACCCGCTAACGTAAAACCCAAAATAATACTAACTTTAAGCTCGTTTGCCATCCCTTTTGTCTTCCATCTTCTCTCCGCATCAAAATCACTACTCATATTCCCAAAATCTTATTATCTCCATGTCCACCCATCATTCACGTTTAAACCAAAAAAGAAAAAGAGCTGCTCCTATCCTATATTCTTTAGAAAAACAGATTAGAGGTAAGTCAATCTTTTTAAATTTTTTTAATTTATCAGTTTGTTTTGTTTATTTTTGAAGCTAAATTGTATAATTTGTGTTTTTGTTACTTGATTGTGGATTTCGTTGCTTTCTATCATATTAGGGACTTCAGCAATTTCCCCTTTTTTATTGTTAATTTTTCAATTTTCTTCTCCATTGTAATTTTTTTTTTATTCTATTTTCTCCATTCTCACATATTCATTTAGCCCATTTATTGTTTCTAATTTTTTAAGTTATCATCTTCTGGTTAGTTTTGTTTTGTTTTTATTAATAAATTTCTTTACTTTCTTATTATTTATTTGCCAAATCTGGGTGCTATTGTTTCTTAATATTCACTTCCGATTAAGGTGCTTTTGATTTTACATGTCATTTGTATATGTTATTCAATTGGAATAAGAAATTAGACTAATTTTTTTTTTAAATTTATTATGAAACTTTTGTAGGTTTGAATTTGAAGCTTCTAAAATAAGCTTATAATCAGGTATTAAGAGCTTATGTTATGCTTCAAATGGTTAGAGCTTATATTTATTAAAAATCTGGATTGCTTTCATTATTGAAATATGGAACCTACACTTAGGAAATTTGCATCTGGATCTGAAAAGCGTAAAAAAAAAAAGAAACGTATTAAAGAGTCAATCCGGTCTCAAAGGGGAGCACTTGATAAATTTGTTATAAAAGAATATCTTACCAGTGAAAATCAAACTAATGTTGTTCATGATTGTCAAAATGTTGCTGGTAGTGATGAGAATAATATACAAAATAACATTGACATGGATGATACGAATAATGATGAGAAGATTGATGAACCTGGTGATAACTATGTGGTGAATGGTGAAAATTTTGTTACTGAGAATATTGCTGAACATGGTGATAACCATGTGTTAGATATATTTGATCCAAAAAATAGGGATGCTTTTGATTGTAATATGATTGATATTTTAGCAGTCTCTGGTCCTAGAAGGGATTTGTCAATCGAAAAGGGTCCTAAGGATAAAATGTGTAGACGCTTTTCAGTGACATGTTATACTAGATATTTGTCAATTGGAGAGAAGTGTGATAGAGATTGGCTTGTGTACTCTAAAGAGCTTGATAAAAGCTTTTTAAGTAATTCAATTACATGATGTATTGATGCTATTATACCATATGTAACTGGTCTTCTTTCAAATTAAGATATGAAATAAAAAGAATTTTTTTTTATTATTTTCCTAGTTCTTTTTGTATATTTATATTTTTCAGGGGGTCTCATTTTTTATCGCAGCACAGGGCCTCCAAATTCAATAAGACGGCCCTGGTTCCAACCTCATTTAACTATGAGTTAGAGGTGTAATCTGTTGAAAATTTTGGTGTGTTTAGTCAATTTTGAGCATAATAATTTAAGGGTAAAATTGCGTTTTGAATAACTTGAAATGTGTCAATGTATTCTACGCAATGAGAGCGTTCCAACGGTATATTATATGCTCAAAAATGGATTTAAGGTGAATGAGAAATTGATGCTCGAA
>CATIWJ010121697.1:0-23161 GCA_949640765.1 Croton laevigatus | reverse complement strand
ATCCAAATCACCATTTAAAAAAGCATTATTTATGTTCAACTGAAATAAATGCCATCCAAAAATAGCTGTAAGAGAAAGAAAGATTCTAACAGTAGCATGCTTGACAACAAGACTAAAAGTCTCTTGATAGTCAAAATCAGGGTTTTGAGTATAACCCTTAGCTACTAATCTTGCTTTGTACCTTTCCACAGAGCCATCTAAATTAAATTTAACTCTGTTGACCCATTTCCAGCCCACAAGTTTGACTCTTGAGGTAAATGAACTATCTCCCAAGTACCATTTGATTCTAAAGCTTAAATCTCCGATTTTATGGCCTCTTTCCATAGAGGATATTGAGCTGCTTGTCTATAAAATGTAGGTTCAAATACACTAAAAACACTAAAGATAAATGACTAAAATGAAGGAGAAAGTTTATTATAAAAAAAATGAGTCTGAATAGGATAAAATGTAGAGCAGAAAACTGAGGAATGTATGCTAGGAAGTTGAACTTGATAATTTTGAAGATAGAAAGGTAAAGTAGTAACCCTAGTACTTCTTCTAACAGTAGGCTGAGAAGGAACAGAATTAACATTCTCTAGAACTAAAAAATGTATAGAAAGAGGAATAGAAGAAGGAATAAAAGTTGAAGGATAAGATTCAGACAAAGACATATTAGTATGTAAAGTAGATAGGGTTGGAAGAACTAAAGAATTATTTGAATTATTAGAAGAATTGGATAAAACAAAAGTTGTATCATGAATGAAAGGAAAAATGTCTTCATGAAATATTATATCTCTGGTGACAAGACACTGCTTTAACTCTAAATAATAAAGAATATAACCTTTTGTGCCAAAAGGATAACCAATGAAAACACACTTTCTACTTCTATGATCAAATTGAGTTCTAAGAGATCAAATTAGAAGCATAAAAAAGACAACTAAATATTTTGAGATGAGAGTATGTTGGAGGTACATGAAATAACAACTCAAAAGGTGACTTTTCTTGATACTTAGCCATGTGAGTTCTATTGATAAGATATGAAGCAATTAAAACTACAAGACCCCAAAATTTAAGTGGCATTTTGGACTGAAGCAGTAAAGCTGTAGTGACATTGAGAATATATTAATGTTTTATTTCAACTACACCATTTTATTGTGGTGTATAAACACAAATTGTTTGATACAGAATTTCAGAAGAAGACGAAAAAGATTTTAAGAAGAATTCAGTCTCATTATCTGTCTTAATGATTTTAATTTTGACAGAAAATTGAGTGTGAACCATAGCACATAATTGAGGCACTAAGAAAGAAACTTTTGATTTATGTTTCATAAGAAAAGTCCACGAACATTTTTGTAAAATCATTAACAATAGTAAGAAAAAAAATGATTTCCATTGATATCAAGTTAGGAACAAGGGCCCCATACATCCATGCATCCATGTGAATCATTTGGAAAGGACTAGTACTATTACAGGTATGTATAGGAAAAGGTAACCTTCTTTGTTTAGCTTTAGGACATATATCACATGGAATTTTATTAGTGGGACAGATAGAGACAAGATTGTTTTTAAAGAATTAAGCCTATCATCACCAAGATGACCTAACCTATGATACCAAATATTGAAGGAAATCATAGAATTACATGCACTAGAAATATTTGACACATAATTATAAAAAGAATTAACATCTGAAGTCCAAACAAGTAAACGTTGCTTAATCTTAGCAAGTTTAATCGTTCTCCATGAAGCAAGGTCCTAGATGAAACAAAAATAAGCAAGAAGAATAAAGGAAACATGTTTTGATGCAAGAAGACATGACACAGAAAGGAGATTGAAGGTAAAAAAAAGGCACAAGAAGAACATTGTGTAAGATTAAGGCTGAATTAAACTTGACTGAACATATAGCAGTGGCTTAAACTCTATTATTATTAGGTAAAGAAACAAAAACATTTGACAAAGACATGGAATGATAAAATAATGAACCTAAACAGATTATATGATCAATAGGACCAGTATCCATAATCCAAGAAACACAATCAACAAAAGCATTCAGCAAAGAATTTAGCTTATCACCCTTAACAGCAGAAAAAATAAAATGTATACCTACAGCACTGAACTGAGAAGCAGTATTAAACTGAGAAACATGATCCATATTATGTTCAGGAGCCACATTATGTACAAGAATTTGGACTTGCTCTTCAAGCATACTCATAAGCTTGAATACTTGTTCTTTGGACAAGTTTAAAGGAAAATTACTCCCAGAAGTAATAGAAGTGCTAGCATTACAATTCTCATTAAAAGAATTTCCATTAAAAGAGTAAACTTGATGAGCTTAATGAGAAGCAAAAGTAGGGTTTCCATTAGAAGTGCTAAAACTATTTGACACTTGCTGTTGATCAAAATTACTGGACACTTGATGAGCCTGACTATTAGCATTGGAATTATTTACTCCTTTGCTTCTAGTAAACTTGAAATCAATAGGAAATCCAATAATTCTATAGCATTTAACTTTTATGTGCCCTGGCTTTCCACAGTTATAACAAACCACATCCTCATTTCCTTTTCTTTCTTAACTGCCATGGCTGGAGCTTCAATAATGAGTGGATTAGAGGACAAAGATGCAGATCTCTGGTTTTTTGCTCTAATAACCATATTGTACACTTAATCAAGATTAGGTAGAGGATTCGTTGCAAGAATCTGTGACCTCAATCCTTGAAAGGTTTCATTCAAGCTATTTAGAAACTTGTATACTTGATCCCTCTATTGGAGATCAACGAACTTTCTGAAGCATTCATTGTTGCATCTTCCACAAAAACAGTAAGGAGAAAGTCTAAGCAACCTCAACTTGTCCCAGATTGCATTCAAATTTGAGAAATAAAAGTCTACAGAATGAGTACCTTGAACCATTAAGCATAATTGATTCTAAAGCTGACAAATCCTTGAATAGTTAAGTTAAGAGAATTAGAGACTCAACTTGTCCCAAATATGCTTATCATTATCCAAATAGAAGATTGTTGAAGCTATAAAACTTGAAACTGACTAAAGAATACTTGCAACTAAGAGATTGTTGCAACATTGCCAAGATTGAAAAAAAAAAAACTTTTCTGGAGAATCTAAATAGATCCTTCAGGAAAACCTGTTTGTTAAGAATAAAGACGGCAAGAAGAAAGGATCTCTTCCAAGAAGGGTAATTGGAACTTATGAGCTCAGGTAAGATAATAACAGAACTATGATTCTCTGAATGATGGATGAAAAATGGCGAAGAAGAATCATCTGCAAAACTTGAAGGATTCGAAGAATTCACAAAGCTAGGGTTTTTTGAACTTCGAGTTTCCACAGAAACAACAAAACAATCGAGACAAAGAAGTTGAAGAATCAAAAGAAGGCAATCAATTCCAAAAATTGAACTAGTAGAACCAATAAAATCAGCTCTGATACCATATTACAGAGAAGAAAAATGGGTATTGATTAAGAGAGAGACCCAAAATTGTGTTAAATTTACATCAATCTCAGAGTTTCAGCTAGTTATATACAAGGACTAAACTAATAAATATCAACCAAGCTAATTAAATTACATTACAGTCCCTAAAGTATTTAAGAAATAACATTTCTACCCTTTTTCTTTATTCTGTTTATAAGAAGTAATAACATTTCTACCCTTTTTCCTTTTTTCTGTTTATAAGAAAACAGTTAGGTAGATTATTTTGCAGGCTTGTGCGTTTAGCCAGTCACCAATCAGAAATGTGGTGTGTGGCCTGGTGAGATTTGTATTTGTCTTTGTAAGTTAGGTGGATCATTTTGTAGATTTGTGCGGTTAAACTCCAGTCTAGTCGCACACCGGTAGCAACCCTCGGTTGGGTCGTAGGTATAAGTTAGAAAGCAATCTTCTTTAAATAAGAAAAGCATGTGAAGAGTTAGTATTTATAGAACTACTTGTGAGTTTGTAAAAAGCTTCATAAATATTCGTTAAAAATTTTGACATTTCACAATGATTATTTCAAAAATTTTAGATATAAATACCCATCTCTTGGGAACTAAAAATTGCTTGAGAAGAAAATCATTCTCTGCTTTCTCCAAGTTAGTGTATAGCTTTTTTCACCTCAATTCGTTTCTTGCCAAATCCTTGAAGTGCCTTGACCAATTTCTAAGAAGTAATTAATCCATCCCCTCTTTCTTTTTTAACATGAATGAATTTCAAAAAATTTTATTGACAAAATAAATGGAAAATGTATAAAAAGAACTATACTTTAAATATGTGGAATTAGTAATATAATTTTGAACCCTTAACCTCCTAATAAGAAAATATCACTCCTTAAAACATATATGAACACAAGAAAATATATATAAATGTGTAAAGAGCGACACTCTTCAAGTCTCATTCAATAAAAAGGGACCTTAATTTCTAGTTATGGTTGTTTGGTCTAACGAAGAGGGTGAAAACTGAAAAGTTAGTTAGTGGAAGTTGGGACCAACGGTTGGATTCAAAGCAAAACTTAGTGTTTAAGGGACGATATCCTCACATGGGTTAAGGTTTTTAAGTACCCTTCATTCATCACTTTCTTAACTCGACAAGAATGCATTTCATTTCAATGTTTTGACTATCCAAATTCCAAACCACGTGCCAACCACCTTTGACATTCTTGTAACCCTAAATAATTGATGGTATTGATTATTCTTTTTATTTGTTGAAAATTTTGGATGAAGCTAATAAAATATATTTGGCTAGAAATATGAAAGAAACGCAATTTTATAAAATGATATAAATATAATTTTTTAGGATTTTTTAGTTTATAATCTTTTAATTATATCTTTATTTTTTTCTTTTGGAAGATATTAATCTTTTTCTATTTCACACGCGGGGTGTAAATAAGTGTTTGTGAGGATGTAATCAAAGAAATAGTAAAAAGTTCTCTTCTTATGTGAATAAATAAGGTAAAAAAATTGCATTAATGAGGGATGAAAGTCCCTATTTATTTATGTAAGAGGTGAAATGGCATAGGCGCGGGCTTTATCCATAGGGCCAAATAAATAAATAACAACTAATAGTAATTTTTTAAAAATTAACTAAATAATAAATTTTTAAAAAAAATTCCATTCGTACATAATTATATTTTATAGAAATTTTATATACCTACATACAAATTCATACATAAATATATTTATATAAAAATTTTATATATCTATATGCAAATTCGTACATAATCATATTTATATACAAATTTCATATGCCTAATACTAATTTGTATATAAATATATTTATATACAATTTTATATACGTAATAAAAAAAATCACATTCTTAGTCTTATATGTCGATATACATTCAAATTTTATCCTTACATACATATTTATATACAAACATAATTTATACCTTATATACTTATATACCTGATTTATATACAAATATGATTTGTACGTTATTTATATACATCATATATACTTATATACATTATTTATATACAAACATATCTTCCTCCGCCTGATCTTAAGCCTTTCAACAGCCCTCTGACGCCTGGACATACAACCAAATTGTTCATGTTCTCCGGTGAGACATGCAACAAACGTCGCCGATCCATTCGCTCAACCACAATCAATTATCAACACACCTCATTCCCGATCCAAAACAAGAAAACACTGTAAAAATAAAACCCGCGAACGTCAGAAAATAAAGGAATGCCGCATCTTCAGACGCAGTTTCGGTTGATATTTTGGGTGGTCGACATCCGATCCTCAATGCTGTTAGAAGGAAGCTTCTCGCCGTCAAATCACATGAAGAAGTTGCAGAAGCTTTCAGATTCTGAAGAAAAAACTAGAATCGGACAGCTTCATCGTCAATCAGGCGGTGCTGGCAGTGGTGACTGAGAATCAAACAGTGGGGTTAGGGTTTCTCTTTTTAGTTCCATTTTCATGAAAGATGAAAGAGAACATAGTTGAAAGACTGCATTCATTTGTGTAGAACAATAATCTGTAATTTATGTAAAAATATGTTAATAACTACAAAACCCTAAACTTTATCTATACAACATTTGGACCCAATACAAAGTAACATATCTTATGACGAAATTGGAAGATAGAATGAGGAAAGCTATTCCAACGAAGAATTTGCTAGTAGGTAAAGGATAGTGCACAATTCTTTTTTGAAAGTCCCTCTAATAAAGTAGGTACATCAAATTTGAAACTTTACACTGTTGGAATTTTTTATGCCAAAAACATGTCAAACACATTAAAATTGCAGTGGAATAAATTAAAACATAAGAAATTAATCTAGATCAAGTAGCATTAACCTAATCAAATTAATAAAAAATTCAGATCATACCTTAAAGGTTGGCCGAAAATTCCCTTGCTCCAAGTCACCAAATCCAAACTCCTTTCGCTACCAGAATGATTACGAACTGCCTAAAGACTATTCCCCTCGATTGTCTCACACATAAGGATCAAATGAAGGACTAAAGTGTGCTGGAAACAAGATGAAGCTTATTCTTTCTAAAAAACAGAAAAGGAGGAGGAAGAAGAGAGAGTAGAGTTTTCGGTTGTCTTCTTCTTATTTTTTCCTTTTCCCTTTTTTAGCTTGTTGTGCTGTACTACCTTCCATAATTATTAAAAGTTTCATTTTTTGTAACTTCCTCCTTTCTTATACATGATGACGCTTGTTTCATTCCTATATCGATCGCTAGAATCTTCATACTACAATCAACTATCCATTTCTTCTTTTTTTCCATAGAATGTTGATTCTTGATTTCTTACCCTAATTTGTTCCCTCATAAGTAACTCTAAGCTTTTTTCAAAAGCTATTACAACTAGAGAACTTGTTCAACTCTATCGGATCTAAATCACAATGAATTATGTCAATTGCTTTAGAGTTCAGATAGATCTATTCTAAGACTACAATTGTTCTAATTTGGGTATGATAACACCTTCAATAGTAACAAGAGGAACATTTAGAATATTCCTCCAACATCTGACTTTAGAGATTAGCGGCTAAGGGAAAAATACGTGGTCTAGCTATGGAAACAAAAGCATCTTAAATCTCACATATGCTCTTTACATATGATAGCATTTTTACAATTCTTTTTCGTGAAAGCTGCAAAGGAAGAGGCAACATCTTGGACATGCAATTTAAAGGAATATGAATAAGATTGAGACCAACAGGTAAATTTTGATCAAACTGAAATTGTTTTCAACTCCAATGTTGCATCAATGATGAGACAAGAAGATAGATTATTGAAATTAATAATTCATGCTATGCCAAATTACAATGTTACTCAGTTCATTAGTGACTCTTTTTTAAATTTAAAAAAAAAAAATTATATGAAGTAATGTCACAACCAAGTTTAGGTAGGATCAAGATCGAATCAAAGGAGAATTCATTTGATTTGATCTATATTGCATGAATATAAGGAGGTTTCGGGACAATCTATCGTCTTATGTCAGGATTGTGTTTAGCTCGAGTATTGAAGGTAACCTGAAATTTCAGGTATCACAAGTTCTTAGCGTGTCAAATAGTATATATATTGGCCTTCACAACTTTCTTTGTAGAAGTGAAAAATAGGTGGTGAACTTTATTAAAGATCGCATGTGGGAAAAAATTAATAGTTGGTCAAACCACGCTTTGTCAAGAGTAGGGTAAGTCTCTGCTTCAGGCAATTCCTTTTAATTGCTTAATTGCAAAAGATTATAAATAGATTTTGGTGAAATGGAAACAAGGAAGGTAGTAAAAGAATGCAATTATAAATAGATTTTGGTGAAATGGAAATAAGGAAGGTAGTAAAAGAATGCAATATGGGAGAGTGTGTGGAAAGGAGGAGAAATAAAGGAATGCATTGACTCACCCAATTTCGAACTTTATGAAGTGTACGAATACCGCTCGAAAATAAATTTTCTGCTAATTTATGAACTTTTTGTAGTGTTGTTAATAGCACCTCATTAGGGGTGTAATAGGCTACTCACCAAGTAGGCTTGTTCAGGCCCAAAGCAGATTTAAACAGGCCTAACAGCTACGATAAAGATGCGACAGAACTTGGAAAATTACGAACCTCCTGTCAGTAGTTATTACAAGATGTGTAGAAAATCAGTGGTTCGTGTTTGATCAGAATAGAATTTAATGACAAGGGTTAGTTAAGAGAATTTAATGACAAGGGATAAAATAAAATGAATTTCCGAAGAATTTAGGCTTACTAAAACGGGCAATAAAATAATTGAAACTCTATTCATCTGATAGTTTTGATCTTATATCTGTTAACAGAAGAAGATAGTTATGATCTGTCAGAATCACTTGTATATCACACAGCAAGCATTTTCTTTAAAAGAAACAAAGCCAGGGTTTCACACCAACACCAATTCCATTCTAGCTGTAAGGGGTATTATATCAGTTCCCTAAGAAATAGACATCATCTAACCAATTATAACAGAGTATAATTACATGTCAGGAGGAGCTGAAAGGGTTAGGTGACGTTCCTGGTCATGCTGTACACATTTCCTGTGATAACTGCTTTCTGTATATATAAAGGGATCTCCCCCTTCTTTAACCATTAGAAATATGATCTTATGAACCCTTTCGACAGAACCATGCCATGTAATGCTCTCCACCTTCACAAAACACAATTGGGTTTATGCTTTCCTCTCTCAGCCTTGGATGTGCAGCTTGCGTCTGCTCATGGACCCCCGGCAAAGCACAGCCACTGGCCACTCAAGTCAATTATTTATTGTTGTCATCCCCCCTCCATCCAAGGGTCATGGCAAAGTATTTCCGCACTTTGTTGCAGATTAATTTGGGCACACATGACAGCACAAACCAAGATGCTGAACGCAGAGATTATAACCCATCACACTTCCTTATCCCGACCTCAACCATTGTAGTGAATTTTCTGGTTTTGAGAGCCTTGACCCTGTAGTGGCTGCTGCGTAGACTGCAAGTTCAGTGGTTGTGTGTTGTAGTGAGCAAAGGGCTGAGAGTAGAGAGAATTCATCAAGCCCTGTAAATAAGTCAACAAAACCTAGAATGTTTAACAATTGGCTATATACATGTGCATCCGAAGCCAACAAACATTAATGGTACAAGACAAACCTGGGACTGAAGTTGGTTTGGGTTAGATAGGCCAAAGTGGCTCTGTGATGCATCATCTTGTGAAGGATCACTGAATCCAATCTGAGTAAATAAACCCTGTGAACCATGAGTCATGTAATCCTGCAAAACAATAGCAGATCAGAACAGATAAAACGATTACTAAAATGTCGGAAATAAGACAACGTCTTACTGAGCAAACCTGTGACATGAAATCATTTCCAGAACCAAAACGAGAAAATCCAGCTTGAGAATTCTGGTTCATGAAGTTGCCAGGGAAACCACCCTGTGCTCCCTGAGTAACGTAATCAACAGCATATCCACTTTGAGATGCCTGCAAAGATGTTCGTTACATGTTAGGAGTTAGGACATGAATAGCCATACTATTCTAGTCAATCAAAAGAATAGCCATATTGTTCTATCGCAGTAAAGCCCTTCAATTTGCCTGATTTCCTCTTATGATGATATAATCAAAATCCATTCCTACTCACTGTTGTTATTATGAATAAATCATAGTGTGAAAAATATTCCTCCAAGCATCTCCAGGACAACTAAACAAACACAAACAAATAACCTATATGCCAACATATTAAACAAGCTACACAATTGAATTTTATTGATCTTTTTTTCTATGGGAGGGGTGGGATAATAATGATATAATAGTACTACTGGTGACATTATACCATCAGAAAAAGGACCAGTGGCGTTACCTGAGTGGAGAAGTCAGCAACATTATAAGGAACTTGTGATCCCTGGCTTTTGAAGTCATCACCCAGGAAGTCCTGATTGATCACCAATGACATAAAGTTCAGAATACAAAAAATAGCTCCATAACAATCATTAACTGGCAACATACCTGAGACATTCCCCCCATAGAAAAACCATCGCGAAATGTTTGACTTGGCCCTTGAACTGGCATCTATATTTGAACAAGAGATTATTAGAAACAAGTGTGTCCTGCAAGTATCTAAAAGAAAGAAAAAGAAACAAAACAAGACAAGAAACTCGAGTTGAGAATGTTCAGTTCTTTCATTTGTCAGTTAGGATATCTATCTGGCGACAGAATACTTCAGAATATATATGTTAATGTTACAGATGCAAATCCGTAATAACAGTAGCAATCTTCCAACAAGTAGCACTCAAAATAAAATTGAAAATAGAAGCAGCTGAAATAGACAAAGAATATTTCAGCAGGAGCTGGCAAAATAGCAAGCATGGGTCAACTTTAATTGGAAAACATGAAGAGACTTCGACATAAGGAACAGCTAGAGCAGTCAGATGTAAACAGAAAAAAAAAATAATCTGTAAATAACATGGCATACATTGTTGACATATCCAGGCTGCGAAAGTGGACCACCCACAGATGGCTGACTATTTGGATTGTCCAGGGCAGGGAAGTTGAAAGTAGATCCCATATTTCCAATAGTTTGTTGTGAGCTTTGCTGATGGGGAAGGTGACTTCCAATAGGAGCACCAGCACTCCCACGCCCAGCCCCAAAACCACGACTTCCTGGCGGAGGGACATGAGGGACAGCTCCAACAGGCCTGTGCACAGCTCCTCGAGACGGAATAGCATAAGGTTGGGAAGGTAGACCACCATGAAATGGAGGAATAGGAACCCGAGGCATTGGAAACCCAGTAGGATGAACACCAGGCTTATGGGTACCATTAGGTGGCCCAGGTGGCACATATGAACCTGTAATTACAACAATAGTTAATATGCTAGTAAAGGTGTACAAAACATCAATAGTGAAGATGGGTGTTAAAACAATAAAGATACTGTGAAGCATGGTTGCATATCGTACAAATCTAGAAATGGAGACATACTAATCTGTACCTACGTTTTGCATATAATTCCTAATCCATTCCTGTATTTTGCAAAAATTACTATTAGATACCTAAGTTTATTTTCATTAAACAAATAGGTCCTATCCAGTTGGATATTTTCCTTTAATTTAAATGTTAGTTGAAACATAAGGACCCATTAATATAATTTCTAAAAGATAAATGTCTATCTGTATAATACTTAAAAAATGCAAGGACTCATTAATATAATACTTTCGAGGGTAATATAATCTTTCAATAAAAGAAATAACAAAAGAGTTCAAAACATTGACAGAACGACCAACTATTTTGACGAAAAAATTTGTAATTATTGCAAAATACAGAGGGAGACTAGTAATAATGTACAACACCCAGGATGCAATAGTATTTCTCCTTTCTACAGAATAAAGTAGGCAAGATGCGTCAATTCTCGCCTAGAATAATGAAGGTAAAATAAGGTGGAAGCGGATGGAACTGGTAGGACCTTAATTCTGTACTAAATATATGACTTCTCAAATTTCAAACTAAACGTCTTGGGCCTTGTTTTGCGTTTAATCTTATAACTTCATTTTCAGCCAATCCCAACTCTTTTTTTCTCTCATTAATCGAAGGAAAGATGTGACGAGTTCAAGAAGAGACAAGAAGGAAGAACCCTAAATGCAATGCACACCAGCAGAAAAAACAATATATTCCTTTCTATTATTAATTATGTAGAGGGATATTTCCCCTAACTAAAGGAATGGAACATTGACAACAAGGAAGTTAAGAACTTAAAAGAGATTATCAAGATAGAAGAAAATATCCAATATTCCAAAGTTTAAATTTCACAATGAAATCACAATCTAGAAGACATTACACAAATTCCCATTATCAATCATCTCATGGTATCCTAACAATATACTTAGGTATTTCCTTCATGAACCTAAAATGAGCTTTTATCTCTTTTTCCCTTAGCAGTCAAGTTGCTCAGTCTTCACTTGCTCTATTTTTTTTTTTCCTTTTCTTTTTTGCTTTCTGTTGTTGGCTCTATTTTTCTTCCATATGGTAAAAACTATAAGTTACGTAATTGTCTTACAGCTATTTGATATGTTATATCTTTCATTCTATGTTGAAAGTTGCAAAATATTTTCAATTTTTAGTGTGCTTTTGTAAGAGTAGAATCTTACAATCCATTTATAACGTTACCAATTTACAATTATAGAATACTGACAGCCTTTGTTAAGCCATATGATACAATTTTAAGCACACAATGTATTTCTGGGACTAAAATATACCTAGGACATATCAATTCAGGCATTTATTAGCAAAATAAAATAAACTAGCTATAACATACCCCTGCCACGAGAACCTCTTCTATCAGCATTTGGATTATTTGAGGTAACAGAACCAAAATTTTCGTTGGACACAATTCCAGGCCCACCACCAAAGAAAAGCCTTCTATCGTTATAGATCTGTGCCAATGAATTGACAACCAAATCAGTTCATAAATATGAGGAAGCATGTTGAAGTAAAAACCAGAAAGAGAAAACTGTATCAAAATGGAAACAGCTGTCTCCTTAAATTTCATACCTTCTTAGGCTTTTGAAATTGAACCATACTCTGCTTCAAATTATTTAAAGGGCCTTCCACCAAGCATTCGTGTTCCTGAAGAAACAGTTTTAAGAAGAAAATTATGGCAGCTACTTCTAACAAACAAAAGCAGAAACTATGAGTAACTATGATAAACTGCTGATATATGTCATTTTCTTTAACAGTCATACATTTAATAATCTTGAACCATCACCGCACTGAAAAACTCAAAACTTAATTTCCAATAGAATGAAAATTTCAGTGCTTGATATTAGCTTTATCACCTTGGGAAAGCATAAAGTCATAGTAAACATCATATCTATCATCAATTACAAACCGAATTTTTGGGGATTATAGGCAAGATCTACAGGTTAATGCATTAACATCATCATTTAATAAATTTAAGAAATAAAACATAATTGTTTAATCATCACCACCATGAAATCCTCGTCAAATTTAGCGCCTTCCACCAAGTAACACCAATTTTAGAGTTACTTTTGCTTTCATCATTAAATTACTCAAACAATAGCATAGTCTCCGATTCTCATATAAACGCGTTCGACATAACTTGTATTTCAATGAAGCCCTAATTGCCTAACCTTTCCTAGAAACTTTATGTAGTGTCAAAATTAAGAGAACATAAAATGAACCAAGTTCATTTGTAAAATTTGATAGAACACATATTACTTATCATGTCCAAAACCTTTAACTGTCCTATCCAAAACCTAACAGAATATCATCAAAATTTAGCAACAAGAACATTATTTAAGTACAAACTAAACAGAGTTGCTGCTACAAAGCTTCATAATCATAGTCTGGTGACAAATTTGTTTAAATTAAATTATTATAGCCAAAACAAATGGCCTTAAAAGCCCAACCACAACAGATAATGTAACTATGAAAGCATACCTTGTAGTGTGTCAGCAAACTATTCCATAAAGGCTGTTTGCTAAGAACTTTAGGATTCCCCAGGATGACAATTCCATATCTAGCACGCGTTAGAGCAACATTCAACCTACGAGGATCATTAAGAAATCCAATACCCTGAAAAAAGAGGTCCAGCAGTTAAGCACCAATTTTCAATATAACCTTGAACACAAATTGATTGACCGAAGGACAAAATACAAACTTCAAAGAAAATGAATGTTATTTCTCTTTTTTTCTACAAAATACAATTTGATAGTTAATTCCAATAGAGAATGCTACTGGAAATTCCAACAAAGAAAAAAAAAGGTCAAGCATAAGAATAGACCCACGGATGTCAACTTAAGAGCTGGCAAGAAAAGAAAACAAAACAAGCGTTCAATTCTCAGGCACTTGCACTTCTATTAATCCTTACATGCTGATTCTCTATGCTACCATTTATAAATAGCGATATGTAGCTTTCAATACAAACCTGATGTTCATTACTCCTAACACAAGACAAAATAATATAATCTTTTTCCCTTCCTTGAAATGAATCGACGCTTGCAACCTGTATTAAACACAAACAATCAAACACTTGCAATAATGATGAAACAGAATCCACACAGACAATCAAAGGCATTTATCACCTCAATTTCTTTGTACAGTTGTTGTCTGAGAGCTCCATTTCTTGACATATAGTTCACTATATAAGCTCTCTGACCCTCATAGGGTGTTATTACTCCAATCTGTTAAATATTTAATTTCATCAGAGCACAATGGTGTAGAACATATTTGTAACAGTGGAAGAAGTAGAGGGAGATAAAACAACACCTGATTAGGTATCACACCACTCCTCAAGAAAGTAGTTACAATTTTTTCAACATTTGCTGCCTCAGTACGATTAAGATACGATGTTCCACTGGCACTAATCTCCTCTTGTCCCATCTAAAGAACATCGATCTAGTTACAAATCATAGCCTTTGAAGATATAAGAAAAGGTAAAGGAAAATGAGAAGTCAACTGACGATACAACAAAAGACTACAGGTTCATGTTTTTCAGTTTATTCTTTTTCCTTGATCTATTAGGCAAACCCTTGAGCATAAGCCATTCGTTGAAGGGCAGCACCTCGCCCACCCAACTCCCCCAAAGAAAGAAAAGTAAAGTAGTAATCCTCCTTATCTATAAGAAACTTGCTGAATAATACTCTGGTCCAACTTCCATCTCAAGCATCTAGGATTAAGCACTTGAGCTCAGGAACACAATTGCATTTTAGCCATAGTCATCCAGAATTCAAATTGATCATTTTTTCCCCCAAAAGTTTACATATTTGAAACAGAATTTAGACATACATACCTGGACATAAAAGAACATGGGACGATTAGGCACAGGCCAAGGGAAATCAATACCCGATGATTGCCTCTCATTAACTGTCACTCCATTTTGCAGGGTTCCTTCATAAAAGCTGTTCGAAGGAAATTCTGATAGAGATGGATGCATACGGTATTGAACCTGACATTTGAGGAAAGAAAAAATTGTTGCAGTACAACATTCTTCAATAAGCAATTTTAGGAATACAAATTTAAAAAAAAAAAAAAGGTTCAAGTCTCAAGTATTCCCATCATGCCACATCCACCAAACAGAAAACAAGTCACTAGTGTGTGTGTGTGTGTGTGTGTGTGTGTGTGTGTGTACACACACACATATATACGTATCAACGAAATAAATTACAAGCACAAGAATCAAAGAGCAATGACCATGTTAGCTTTTATTATCAATGTTGGTGTCTGAATACAATAATAACAAGAAGCAAGCATTAAATCCAAGCTAGTTAGGGTTGCTTACATGAATTCTTCGTTTCAAATATCTGCAATGGTCAAGTTAATATCCATGCAAACTGAAATTTGAATTATTTTTAGAAAAAGAATTTACAAGAATTTTATAATCATTTGATATGTCTGATTCAGATTAAAAATACCAATGAGAAAAGTCTATTCATAGTAAAATGCTAAAACTATTATCATACATGAGATTGTAAGAATGAATGACATATTTCTCCATAATTATGCTTAAAACCAATGACCACAACAAAAACATCAGGAAGTTTACATTAAAAAACACAATAAAGGATCCAATTATTATGTGAACAAAGACAAATCCAAAGGAGAAAGAGAAGAACTGATGCAGAAGAGAAGAACTGATGCAGTACCTGCAGCCTTATTGGTTTCACACCAAGCAACACAAGACGTTCAAAAAGAGACTGCGCTAGTCCAGCACGAGCTGCTTTCTTGCACATAATAACTGGACCAAGCTGACAGTGGTCACCAACGAGGACAACCTGATAAAGAATTTTGCATTATTAGGATAAAAAGTGAATAGAGAATCAAAGAGAACATATTTATTTTGATCTTCAGTACCTGCTTTGCCCCAAGAACTAAAGGAATGAGACACTCCGGCTCTGTTGCTTGAGTAGACTCATCAATCAGCACCTGAAATTGTATAAAAAAGACATAAGCAAATGCACACTCATATACAGTCAAAGATTAAACAGAACATTTCAACCTGGCGGAACCTAAAATTTGCAAGTCGGGGATCTCCAGCACCAACACAAGTACAGCAAATGACATCAGCACTTTGAGAAATCTCCCTCTCTGTTGCTCGCTTAAGTGCTTTGTATTTTTTCTCATCACTGCTAGACAGCTCTCCTGTTAATATAGAAAGGCGTGATCAAAGCAGAAAAGTGAAATTTATTATTACAAGCTTCGGAATCAATTTTTAACTTCTGTTGGAACTTGCACTTCCAGCCAATGAAATCAAATCTAGAATACAAAAATGCAGCAGAAACTGTAAAATTTGCTGAAAACATGAAACAATCTACAGCATTGTACTATTCTAAATGCACACCAAAGTTTGAACTCAAGAATTGATATGATTAGTGTCGGTCAAATTCTTATATCAACCATAAATCAGATAAGAAATAAGCCCATCAATATGTCATACCAGGATTTTGTGATTATAATCATGATAAAAGAGCCACAGACCAAACTAAATTCACAATAAAAAAAGACCAGTATCAAGGCTATACAATATCACGAAAACACGCACCTTGTTCGTCTTTTAATTGTTGCAACTTGTGAAGTTCACTCTTTTCAGAAGTGTCAAGATGTCTAACCTGCCAGAAATAATATGAAGCATTGAGTATGACAAGAATAACAAGATTGTGGCAAAGAAAACATTAAAGACAGTAAGATACCAACAAAACAACAAACCTGATAATGAAGGGTTAGATGCTCAACAGGGGAACTGACTGCTTCCCTTGATTTTGCACATAGTCGAACAACCTTCAGTTGCAGAAAAACAGAGATCAAAAACAATAACGCAATATTGCAACATATTGTTCGTTATATCATAAAGTCGAAAGCATATATTATTGAAAATTGAGTCTAAAAGTCTTTCAATACAAACAATAAATAAACAGAAGAATAAGCACGAATTTTTTAGGAAATTCAAATAATCAACAGAAATAAATCTAGTTAACAATTGCAAACATGAATTCAGAAGTATGCTTTACAGGTTGTCAATGACAAAAACAAATGCATGAAATTCACTTTACCCAGAGAACAGCAACAAATTCTCTTATAAAAACCAAAATTGGAGTTTGGCCAGGCAATCACTTTAAATCATTGTGAGAATACAACTAATTACAAGCAGAGAAGGCAGCATAACAGAAGCAAAGGCCAGGCAGACAAGAAATGAAGAACATGAATTAACCACGCAACAAAATTAAAAAGAATACTTGGCTTGATGCAGAAGAAAAATTCTACACCTCAAGAATTACAATGCACCTCCCCTGTCCAAAAATAGGTAGGCACGGCTTTTCACTTTTTCATTGAAGCAAGGACTGGGATTCAGACTAACCAGGACAAATTAAATAGATCAAATTTCATGCAAGGAAAACTAAGTGGAACAAAATTGCTTAGATTTTTTACTTTTTACATAGCTTTCAAGTTAAATGAATTTGGTTATCAGTTTCTTCCATTAAAAGTTACAAAGAACCACTTTTAAAACCATATAAACAAGTTAGTTGAGTTCAGTTTGCTGAGTTTAACTCCTACCTTTAACCCAGTGGCACTGATCTTCTCAGCCAGTTGGTCAACAGCTACATTACTCGGAGCACATACCAGGACCTGGAGAAATAATTTAGGCACCATGAGGACAAGCAATCACATATGAGAAACTGAATTACATAAAGCAAATGAAACTATATACCTGCCCCTGACCCTGTTTGGCCATATGATATACAATGGCAGCAGAGGTGACAGTTTTTCCAGTGCCAGGAGGTCCTTGAATCAAGCTTATAGGTCTTTGAAGAACACTCTTTACAGCAAAAACCTAGCAGTGGCAGATGTAAGGGTTACTAAGGGCAGTGACACTTGAAAAAGGGATTCAATTTCAAATTCAACCAATCAAAAAAGACGAGTACAAGATGTCCAAAAACCCTATCAGTAGGCGAAGACATGGGTTACTTGAGGCAGTGTCATTTAGAGAAGCTATTAATTCTTAAATGAACCATAAAAAATGATTGCAACAGGATAAGATTTCGCGACCAAACTAAAAAAGAAAATGAATGGATGAAACACTCACAACCATGAATTTGTACAGTTCTCAAGAGTTTCAAAGGCATTGATATCAAACGAATAATGAAAAGACTCACAATTCAACATATTAATAAAATAATGGCAAAAGGAGTGTTAGATTTGTTCACAACAACATGGGGGACAAAGACACAAGAAGTTGAAAATGTGGGATGGTCCTTTTTCTTCGGGAATCAGAGGGATCAGAACTACAATGTATGGAAAGGTCCTAAAAAGCTCCCCAATATGTTTCTTATAATGGTATATATTAATTCAAGAATAGAACTACAATGCGTGATCAAGGCCATGAAAGATAATATTGGAGTCTCCCAAAGCAAAAGTAAGAGAGAAATCACATACTTGAGAAGCATTCAGCTCCGGAAGACCAGGTGCACCAAAACGGCGTGGGAGTGTGTTGCGGACATTTTGACTCTCCACCTCATGGCCCAACAAGTGGTGATATATGTATCTGCATGGAAAGTACCAGTCAAGGTGCACCCCATGAATTAAGCATTTACAGTCATAGAAATGGCAATTCTAAACCAGCTAATGTTTTTATCTGACGACAAGATGACATGATGCAGGAGCATTAGTCCTGTTCTAGGCTTTTTTATACTCTCCTTATTCCTCTAGGATTAGTTGCTCAGGTAGCTCTCAGTTATCTATTTTAGTTAGGACTGTTTCTCAGCAGTTTCCAGTCTAAGAAGAGGAATTATCTCAACTAGTATAAATAAAACAGTAAGGTTATTCTTGTAATTTATAATGAGTGGCCAACATGAGGATGAACATGCTAGGTTATTCTGGTAGGTTATTCTTGGACTGATTCTTTTAGTTTCCTATTTTCAATTTATTAGTTCAGAATTTTAATTCTCCCAGGTTAGCTCCTGAAACATGCTATCATTCCACTACAAACTCCTTGCCAGAAACTGAAGCATATGTGAACAAATGCAATCAAAATTGAATCAGCCAACATACCCACTGACACTTGTTTCATCCACAGCAAAGGTTTTCATTGCCCCTTGCATCCTATCAAAGCTCGTACTCTTCCACACAAAATCGACACTAAAACCATGGTTTATATCAACAGGAACTCCCTGTGTGTTATTCCAATGGTAAGTTATGGAACAAATCAAAAGAACTATTGAAAGCCAGAAGATAGAAAAAAGTGGGTCAAGAGTACCACCTGACTAGCACGAAGCTCAAGTGCTACCTCTTCCTGGGCAGTTAACTTGATCTGAAATAACAGAAGAAACTCTTAAAATTGTATACCTCGTAAGCTAAAGGAAAAAAAAAAACCAAAAATGATTAATCAACAATCACAAATTATTTAATTCAAAGAAGCATCAAGTATTCAGAAATGAAGAGGCCATACCACATGTCCAACTGACTGCCATGCTGGATGAGCAGCATCTCCAGAATACCGTAGACGTAACTCATCCCCTGGCACAAGACGCAATTCATTGTCCTCCTAGAGTTGCAGGGAAATCAACTTAGTTTTCATGAAACAAGTGTTATTAAAAAATGGATCAACAATATCTACAATCTATAACAGTCAAAAGAAGATGGAGAAACTGCTGACAACAGGACTTAGCATAGATTAACAGGAGCAAGAGTAAAGCACCTTAGGGAACACAAAATATGCAATCCGCTTCTTGTTAAGTCCGATGTCCCATCGAATAGTGACATTGTCCTTGCTTTGAGACTCTTTCATCATCTATAATAAGAATTTAAATCACACATTTTAGCGCACAGAGACAAACAGTTTCCGATATCAAAGAATCAGAAGATTGACATGTAAAAAAAAATAACAAAGAGAACGAAAGATGTGAAGTTATGATTCATACTTTATCATAATCAGCCTCAAGCTTAATCAGCGGAGCAAACACATTTTGATACTGAAACAAAAGAAATCATCATCGCCTCATTAGGAATTAGCTGAAATCAAGTATACAGGTATTATGTCTTTAACATATTGATTTTGATATGATCAAACTAAATTTGACAATGTTCATGACAAAAATGTTCATGACAAAAGGCACCTGATATGCATCTTCATACTTCAATGCTACTGGTTGCGGCTCATCATCAACACCAGGCTTCTCAAGATCTTCAAGGGTAGCATCTGGGTTTGTTTTCCAAAGTTCTTCTACTTTATTTATTTGCTGAGCACTTATTTGTCGTGCCCTCAACTGCTCCTGCTCTGAAGGGATCTGCAGAGTACAAGTATACATGAGATTAGAACATTCTTTTGAAACAGTAGATCATTAATTACAAAAAGAAGTGTCCACCAACCTTAACAAGCCACTGTAGAAAGCACCTGTCATCAATGAGGGGGCACCACTGGCTTAGATCCCAGTTCATGTCCTTCAGCGCATTGACATTCAAGCACGGTTCCCTACAAAGAAGAACGACAACACTTTCTGTCTTGGCTGATATAAATCCAAGAAGGAACACATTTCTACATCCACAATTGTAGCATTCAAGTATCGTTTCTCCTAGGGGACTGTCTTTGTGGAGACAGACTTCCTTGTGTTTTGCACGAACCTACAGAAAGATCCAAACCAACAAATGTAATACCAAAAACTAACAAATTAGCTAACAATTATGAAAGCTAGGAAGCTTATACAAAATGGAAAGTGGTATATATCTGCATAAAATCAGTAAAAAAAGGAAAAAACTAAATTTTGATAAACTCAAAACAAAAACATGCATTTAGAAACAGGCAAGTACTGTTTTTCATATGAAGGTGTAAACTAAAACAGTAACAAAGTATGAGTTGAAACAGCTCAGCAAAATGTGTCATAACGGCAGTTATTTCACTCTGTGAAAGGTTAAATACTAGTAACAACAATGTTAAGAACAAAAATCTAAAACATTGTCACCTCGGAGTGGGCACTTCAACATTCAAAGAAGAAGCCTTAAATATTACAAAATATATCACTATCACACGTTTACCAAGCAAAAGTTCCTATATATTTCTGCAGTAAACCATATCAAAGCAAATCCAAGGAAACCCTAAAATTGCTACCATAAATTTGCAGTATTTCCACTTTCACAACGCCCAATATGTCAAATATAAAGAATTACGAAATTTTATCAATGATCTGTAGACAAGAAACTACAATATAAATTATGGGTATATATATATAACACACGGGGAAGTAGCTTCTTTCTGGTTATCCAAACTCGAAATAAATTTACCCTACTTCACTGAAATCTAAACATAAACTGAATTTGACTAAATTAAAGTTATCTAGAATGCCAGGACTCAGTTTTGCATTTAACTTCATACCATGCCTTGCAACAAGACTACAATAATTATGAACTACCCACTCCACAATGTAGTTATATGCATTTCTGTAAGAACAACAAAAATATTAAAAAAATGGAAACAGGAAAACTACACGGAACAAATCCAATATATCAAAAAAAAAAGCAAAAGAATAGAGGCTGACCAGGTGATTGACAATATGCGAACCGGACGTGTTGCCTCTAGAATTACAAAACCACTTCCTACATGACGGGACATTACACCTGACAACGCAAGCTGGGTTTGAAACGCCACAGTACCTACACGCATGTTCCGTAAAATCCCCTTTTCCGAATTCATAACCATCCTCGTCTCCAGTCTCCTCGAAATTCAACCCTCCCATACTGGCCACTATCCCATCAACACCTTGACTGTTAATACTGCCCCCACCCCGGGCGGCTTTTGATGACACTGGTGAGGCTGCAGGGGAATCAGAATGATGATCGGAGGAGGATGCAGCGGCACGGTGGTCGGAAGATGTGGGTTCCACAGCGGAAGAGGAAGAGGTGGCGGCAAGAGAATCGGAAGGAGTGGGCCATGCCACAGGAGAGCGGAATTCGGGATAGTCAAAGTCAGATTCGCCTTGAGTGTTGAATTCGAGGAACGTATATGCGTCAGCGCCAGTATCAGGCTGCGACGCCGTTTCATAAAGGTTGTTCTGCTCTGAATCCATGGTTGGAGATTGTTAATTTGCAAGAATTGAGGAGGGGTTCTGAGAAAATAAGTGGAAGGGGTTAGGGTTAGGGTTTGGGCTTGCTGGGCGAAAAGAAAAATGAGGAAGGGAAAAAAAAAAAAAAGCAGTAGAGAGAGAGAGAGAGGGAGTATTGAATTGAATGTCTTGTTATGTTAAAAAAAAAAAAAAAGAATTGAACGTCTTGAGATGTTACGTAGGAGAAGAAAGTGATGAAACGCGCGATCATCATTTGGTGAAAGTGGGGTGTAGGCTAGGACCCCTCGCTATATGAATAGGCACGTGAGTTCATCTTTTTCATTTTTTTTTATATACTTTTTCTTTTTAACAGATATATAACGAAAATAATATTTGTGTGAGATATAAAAAATTGCTATAAACTGAAACTATGTTTGTTTATTTATTTTTTATTTTTTATTTTTTTAGTTATGTTCCAATAATTTTTATTTTTTTAATAAAATTTAATATTATAATTTTTTTATTTATTAAAATATTTATTATTATGATTCATATAATAATATTTAATATAAAATTTATTTTTTTTAAGAAAAATTAAATTATACATATTTAATTAATTTTAATAAATCAATTTATTTAAATAGAAAGTATGATATATATTTGCTAAATTAATATATTAATCTAATATATGTATTTATATTAGTTCACAAAAAGATAATTTATTTGATGGTTAAAAACAACCAAATCAATGATAATTATTTAAAAAAAAAACTTTAAGTCATTAAATTAAAACAAAGTAAAATTATTAGTATTAAATTATAAGCAAGGTTCAAACTTAAAAACTATTACAACGATTATAATCATACCACATCTGATCAGCAATTAAATCTCTAATAGTACTCATTTGACTATGTTGAGACGTATCTACTTGTACACCTTCTTGCGCTATAACAAGACCACTTTCTTCTTCAATTTGCAATCCTTCTTTTCCATATAATGTGAAAAGTTTGTCTGCTCTGTCTTCTCTTCTAATAAAATTATGTAAAGTACAACATTCTATGGGAATCAATTTTTGACGGCATAATGAATACTTTAGTATTGATTTTAGAATAGGAAATCTTGCCTTCAATACACCAAAAGCTCTCTCTATCACATTGCGCAATGATGAATGCCTGTAGTTAAACAATTCATATTTCCTTCTAATTCTTCCTTGTCCACGAAAATCATTCAAATGAT